>JANSTU010002583.1:0-18504 GCA_027564075.1 Bolitophila hybrida
CTTTGTCAACGTCTGCCACTATAAAAATCCACTTAAAACTTCTGCGAAGTCCTAAGTCAATGCTAAGAAATTTCTCTCCATAAGTTTTGATCGACGTTCCATTTGCAGCATAAAGATGAGAATCTTGTGGGTGTCTCTTTTGCTGGGGTGAAGGTGGTATTACGGAAACGTCGGCGCCAGTATCAATAAGAAATTATATTTTGGAAAATTGATCAGTGATGAACAGGTGGCTTTTATGAGAGAGACCAATCGTATTTGCCGAATTTAGCGACTCTGACTCTGTGAGTTTTCCGAAACCAAATCTTCGATGGTAATAACAAAGACTACCATATGATGTTGAACGTGAATTATTCTTCAATCTAGATGATCGGGAATTGGATCTACCACGATATTTGGTAGAATTTGTTCAGAATAGAAATGTTTTCCGGTTTGCATACTGGTAATCTGTCTTGATAACAGAAATACTTGTTGTTCTAATCGTTTAATTGGATCATCTTATTGATGTGGATTGAATGAAGCTACAAAAGAGTTTTCTTTGACTCCGCTTATTTTATCAGCAATGTTTGCAAGTACACTCAAATGAACGTCACCGTCATGAGTTGTAAGAACAGCCTTTGCTTGTGATGGTAAGCGTTGTGTCCACAACGACTTCAGGAGCTCTTCTTGTCATCTAGCTCGATGTCTTGTAAGAGTTTGCGTATACGTTTGTGTTCCGAATCTGCATACAGTTGAATCATACGTTCTTTTAAAATAACATATGGTTGTATTTTGTGAAGTAACGCCGGCAGTGACAAATTGTGATTCAACTGGTTTGAACCATTACGCTGGATTCGACTTCCAGAAAGGCGGAATCTTCACTTTTGAAATTTCAGATACTGGTTCTGGATGTGGTATAGGTTCAGGATTCGACATGATAATCACGTCGAGGTCACCAATTTAGGACGCAAAGGTTTTATTTTTGTGATTCAAGAAAATATAAAATTATTTATTTAATTATTTTAATTTTAAAACATATTAGTTTGAGTTTTAAATGATTTTATTTTGCATGTCTGCCAACAGTAGGTTGATCAAAATAATCGACACATTATACATACATATACTAAGTGTTTTTATAATATAAAATAAAGTGTATTTGTTGTGTGTATTGTGTATACAGAAAACCACAAATCTTTCCTCTACCCCTAAAAATGATTTTTACTGTTTATTTGAAAAAACTTTGACGCCCTCTAACCCTTAAGTGGTTTATTTACCCCACATTTTTTTAGTTTTGCTTTCAAAATAAAAAGGAAACATTAGTAAAACTCCTGCCGAGATTTTATATACAGACATTTTACTAAATGCTACGATTGACAAATTGTGTGAATAAATTTCACAAAAGTCGTAATCCGGTGTTAACACCATATTGAAACCTCCAATTTAACTATATTAAGGACAAAAACGCACATTGAATATTCAAGGATTCAAGCGAGACAGAGAGATGCAAAATTGTCGCCTTCAAAAAATCCATCAGCTAATTATGCGAGTGATTAGGTTTACGATTATTGATCTCTCTCCGTGTGCACACAAATTGACACGAGATACGACCCATGCACATTTTTCCGAGCATGACAATCTATATATATAGTATATATAATTTGAATATGAACAACTAAATGCAAAATACGTTTACGTTGTTCCAAACATATTGTATATACTGAATTACTGAGTATTATAAATTACGCTCCAGAAAGCCGAGAGTACTTCCTTCTATATATATAAGCTGCAACAAATAGCCGAATCTGAATCGTTACGTTATATACAGACACACGAACTCTACTTAGCATCTATCAACCATCTAGAAACGAGCCACCGACCACCATCAAGTAGTCGCATAAAACGTGTGCACTGAGTTAGCCCGGAACGCCTCTTGTACGCTGGCGCTGGCTTGGTTCTGACAGTGAACACCACAGCACGTCTACGTGATATGCTCGCCAATGTTATATTATCTTTTTGCTTCCATGTAAAATTAATATATATATATTATATATAGAATAATACACGCGTACTGTTTTGTACAAACATTATATTATTCCGAATTTTGCTTCGACGCCCATGCGCATAAGCGAGAGATGCGGAGCGTGGTAAGGTGAATACGCCGAACTGAGAACTGAGAACCCGAGTGCCGGACTGCCGGAACGCGACGACTCGATACGATCGCCCGAAGCAAATGTAAGCATAGAACCGTCTCTGTCACACCAACAGTAACATGAAGAGAAGCAACGATAACAAATCGCACGGAATGGCTTCGGCCAGCACTCGGTCATAACTTCTTTCTTATTAATGGCGCTGCCATTGTGAAGTGTAGACGTGTTTTGTGTTTTCATTCTGATCGCGCGAGTCCGTAATATTCCCAGAGTGTGCGTGTAGAAAAAGATCGCAGCTGCCCGGGCGAACGTTGTGCGTGCGTGTTTAATATCTTCTCTAAGTGATTGACTACTCTGTTTTCGTTCCCGGTTAAAGAGTTTATTCTATTCGATTGTTGTTCTTTGTCACTTGATTATCGTAAAAAATATAATTTAATTTGACTAAATACGCGGTTTTGCTAGCAGAATATCTTGTGAAAAGTGGTGTGATCATTGAGACGTCCGCGAACATAAGCGAGATGTCGGAAACGGTGTCGCCCCCAAAGGGTCATCAGAGTCGTCGTCAATTGGTGAGCAAATCGTGTGCAAACGTATACAAAAATGTATTTTTTTCTTCTGCGGTTGAGTGTGTGTGTCGCCGCCGTTGTATGTGCTATTTAGTTTTCCAAAATCATGCTGCTGGACGCCGCCATACTGTGTGTGTGTGAGTGTGCATGAATATGAAAAATGTACGCCAAGCTGTTTTATGTTGGTATTATCTGACGACCATTCGTTATCCGCGATAAAACGCGTATTTTTTTTACATAATGCGTGCGTGCCGATCGAACCTTTCGTGCCACAGAGAAAACTCGTGAAAATATATGGTTTCTATGCATAGTCAAGGCGTCGACTGCGGTAGCTTCTCTAGCTTTTTAGTCGGTCGCCCGTTCCTGCGAACACTGAAAGAAGAGCATACACATACATCTATATATGTATATATAATTTGTATGTTTTATGTATACATTTATGCTTGAAGGTTTCGAACTCAGCACACGAATGCTTTGTACATGTGTTAGTGCTTGGTGGGGCTCTCTTTTTATGCTCTCAGATAGTTGAGAGAGAGAGAGAGCGAGGCCTCAGCATGATATCTATATCTATGTCGTATACTGGTATATTGACGCATATGTATAATTCGTGCTCAGTGCTGCCAAAGTGATCAAATTATAAAATAGGAGTATTTCACACAGAAAAATGTAGCAGGGAAAAGTACAAAAAGTTAGGTTAAGGATGATTTCTTTTATTTTCTAAGAGTAGTTCAGATACTAGAACTTTCATTTCGGATAGCTGTTTGTTGTTTTAATATGCCAGATTATTTGTGTTGTTATACATGGAGTTTTTGTTAATTTCACCTATATTTTTGAGGTTATACATCGCGGTTCGGTCCTTTGCTCATTGTCAGAAATCACATGCATTCGTCTGCATTCACATTCAAAAATATTTCAATGCTCTATTTTAAAACACGATTTTCATTTATAAAATTAGTATATTAATGTATAAATTCCAAAAATGTATTATTTTCATGGTTATATTAACTATGTATTTATTGTCACGCCTTTTAATTCAATTACATTTTGAAAACATTGTCTAATCTTTTTTGAATTTTTTTTCACAAGTCTCTTTTGTGCCTCACAAAATACCTTTATTTCATAAAAAAAATGTAAGTGTGTAAAAATGTTCCTTAATAATAAAACTAAAAAATATATTTCGCATGTACTGTATCACTTTACAATCTTGATTGATTTAATGTACTGTACGTACACACTTTTGGTCAGTACAGACGATAAAATAGTATAGATCGTAGTACATTAACATCACTGCTCGTGCTGCGTTGATATCACGAGCGTGTAATCGGGTATCAGAGAGTAGAGGGGGACTATGTCAGAAAGGGAATGTAATCGGAAAATGCACACATGACACGACAAGTATACTCACACACACATACACCACATACTAAGTATAAATAATCAGTGTATTTGCAGTGTAAAATGTCCGTATATGTGTTAGTGCGCATTTGCACAGAATATTATTTGACCATCGAAAAGGAACAAATTGCTTTCGATAACTTGTTATTGCGGAGAAGAACATAAAGTGCGGAGCGAGAACGCAGCAGAAGCGCGTGTTGTGACTTACTATTATACATATATATATATTATTAAATTATTATACATATATAATTTTATGTATACACGGGATTCGCACAAACTCCTCATCAACTACACACGGGATGCATCATTGCGTGTGTTTGTATTATAAGATTGAAAGTTGTTTTTGCTCCAAAGCTCGAGCGTGTGCGTCACGCATTTATATGCGACGACTATTATTTTGTTGTGTGCGTATATTATGTATTTATATACACAGCATATAATTGGAGCGTGTGCTCACATAGAATTTGTTAGCTTGTTATGTTTTTATGCTGGAAATTAGGAGTAAGAAGTGTGAAAAGCGTGTAATATCTTATAACGTTAATTAGATATGATAATCCTAATTTAATTTTTATAGAAATAATATAGTAATTACGGAATTATTTTAGAACATTTCCTAGTATTACTAAACTTGCCTATAACAAAAACACCTGTTATAAGGTTAATCAGAATTGGTTTTTAACGTGTTTATGTTACGAATAGGTGTTAAGAACGTATTCGAATAACCATTCCAACACTTTGCACCCACCCTGTTCAAAAACATATCAGACACGTTTACTGAAAATTTTCAACACATTTTATGAAAACTAACGCGAATGTTTCAAGCCTGAAAATACCTAAACCAGACAGTATTGTAGTCATTTAATTACGTTAATTGTCATTTTTAAACGAAATAATGCCCCAGTTGAGCTTCTTTATGGCTTGAATGTACTATAATGCTCAAACGGTTCAGTGACATATGCATATACAGCCTTCTTCTATAGCTCCCTCAATGTTGATTCGACAGATCAGACGAGTTCGGGTAATAGAGTTAAGAAAACCCCACAAGAAAAACTCTAACGAGATCAATCCGTATGTATTGGGATTGTCACAAATCCGTCAATATTGAAACGAGGACGACGGAATCAGATGGCTGAATAACGTTTGAGTGAGAGAGTAAGAAAATAGATTTTGAAAAGACCAACCCGAGGTGCAACAACAAATAGGATGAAACGAGATCTACGAAATCAGATAGCTGAATAACGGTTGAGTGACATGAACTATCATTATCATATCTAAAAATTGAACTACATTAATTTCTTTATCCTTTTTTTCCGTAAACTAGCTCTTCATTGGCAGGTTGGTAAACAGAGGTGGCTCATGATGAGTCAAGGAATGCGTTGTGGGCATTGGTATCCATGATTGGAATATAAACATACACAAAACCTCATAATTACAATACAGCCCAATAAAAAACGATATATTTAGCTCTTTGTGGGTTTAGCTCCGTGAACTAGACCCAAATCGAACAAATTGACATTATTTTTAACACTTTTCTACCACAAATGCCCATTTATAACTTTGATTGACCACCGTCGATTTAAAAGTTATTTCAAAAACACGTTCTGGGTATTGTGTTTTTTTGCAGCATTACATTGATCATTTATAGACTTTGGACAATAAAAGTTATAGGTTGTCATTTGTGGTCAATCGAATGACGCAAAAAAAATAATGAGACGTGAAGTTGGTCTTCCGCAGAACTTCTTTTTAATGCACCTTTTAAATAAATGTTATAAATTTTGTGGTCAAAACCGTGGTAAATAATATGAATAATATGAGAGATTCTGTTCGACTTATCAACATCGCAAAGCCCTAAATTCACGCTGTGACGTCACATGTAAGCAACAATAATTCTGTCATTTCTTTTTTCATACGTTTTTTTACCGCATGGTCAACGCTGCAGCAGCGCCATATCATATGTACGTTAACGCATGAAAAAAACTTAACGATACGTTGAAAGAGTGTAACTTGCGTGAAAAATGCGTTACCTTTAGCGAGATTTATTTATCACAAACTAATGTGCAGTTGATAAGGATGGTTCGTACATTTTAATAGGAAATTCAAATATTTTTGAAATACAGGCAAGACAAAGCATAAAAGTTGTTTTTTCATAGGAACCCGAGCAACAAGTTGTGCAACCAGTATGGAATGTAGGATGTTAGATACGGGTTTGCCCAGGGTTTTTGCCAACTAATTGCAGAACCCTCAAACTGCAACCACGGATAAATGTCTTCTTTAATGCAGTGCTTTAACGGATTTGGTGTATTTCAATACCGATGCTGCAACGGCTTCTTTTTAATCTAAAACCGATACTGCAGCGGACTAGTTGCATTATTTGTGTTTGTATATTCGGCTCCCCACTTCCTCCTCTCGCAAATATAAAATATATAATAATTAATATTTATATATATTTATAATATAATATAAATAACTATGCCTAAATCTGTCGGTCGTGTCTGACGGCAGGGACCCATTCAGTGCGTTCTGAAAGAATACATTACATTTAAGGTTATGTAATGTTTGACTATAGAAAAAACAAAATCGAATGTGTTTATTGTTGAAATAATAACAAATATGAATAAAACTTATCGGAGTACACTGAAGGGACAGATGTTTTGAGCCTAGATACGAAGGAAGCAGTTTCTGGCAGCGAAAGTCCCGTTCAGCGTGACCATACTACTCGTGGTGTATTCATAAATACATGAATTCATACAAAACACAAAAAATGAAAGTATTGAAATAAATATGTTTACAATAAAAAAAGTCGGTAGATCTCGTTGGCTTAGAACCGGTGGACACGCGGTTTCTTGCGGCAGGGTTAAGTTTTTTAAGCTTGCTGCTCTCGGTGTGCTCGAGTGAGCGTGCGTACTCATTTTGACATTTGTCAATGTGAATTGCACCAAGTACTGTTTAAATCGTGAAATTACCCTAACATGCAACGAATGAGTTTTTTAATTTTAATATTTGTATATAAGAATGAAAGACTAATAATGAGTTTATGAGAACAATTTAAAATATTAAATAAAATGGTACCAAAATAAAATTATTATTGCGTTTCCAACTATCTTATATTTGGTTAATGTGGATGCTAAAAAAAGTATTTGGGTGCGAAATAACCCCGATGTTTCATCATACATCATCATTTTTGTTTAATTATTATTATTTTATTTAAATTTTTTAAGTCTAAATTACATTTTTTATATGCAATTGTAACTACAATAATTTAATTGTTTTTATTATATTTCTTTTACTTTTAATGCACAACTGTTTTTTGGTTTTCAAGATATAATACAAATATCTATTTTTTTTTAATTCAATGATTTTATCCGCTTATTTATTTTGGTAAATTATTTGGTTTATTATTTGTTATCAAACAAAATAAAATAAACGTGGTAAACTTGACAGCTGTATGTCAAAAATACAATTCTAATAAGGTTCTAATAAAACAAACGTTAAAATAAATAGATGCGTTGAATGTATTTTGCCGCGCGTTGATTTTCACAATATATAGTATACTATCAACAATTATATGTGTTGCCACTCTTGACTGTTGACAAGTAGCGATCACAGCGAGCGTCCTGAGAAGCTTTAAGTCTTTTCACAGCTGAAAGACCAATTTTGTATAGATTGTACAGATCGGAGAAGTAAATGTCGTAAATGTCAAATATAATGCGTAACTCATGTATCGCCCGCACATAACTTAGTGACTACAGCGCCAAAGTTGGCCAACAAAATTAAAATGATTTGATTTTACCGGACGGTGTTAGGCACACTTTTGACTGTGTGGAATGTGTGCGTATGTTCATATAAATACATGCGTTTGATTTTGTGTGTTGGTCATTTTTTTGACGAAATAAACACATATATTTTTTCAACTTACCATAGCCATAGCCGAGTGGGTTAGCGCGTTTACCTGGCTTATAGGAGGTCGCCGGTTCAATCCCGGCTGGCAGACCGAAGTGTTTTTCGAATGTAGCACTTTCAATCAGTAGGTTCCTCTTGCTATTAATAGCCTATTTTTGAAATAAGTTATTGATTTGGAATAACGGAACATTAATGCCATCAATTAACCTATACACACGCACCCTTTAGAGAACAATAAGTGTATGATGGTGATGATTCACCAGTGATGATTCACGATTCCGAATATAAATAGCAAGATAGATCTCGGTGCATAGAGATATCTCAAAAATATGCGCACTTGCCCTGCAAAGCACAGCACAAACATCACATTAGCATGACCTGACCAGTCGTGTGAACACACTGGCCCTATGTCCCACAAGGGATTAAAGGATCCAATGAGGCATATAATTGTTGATTCTTTCCTGCTGTAGCGACAATATCCAGTGTATCTTTTTGCTTTTGCCTGTGGAGAATTCTAGCTTCTCGAGTCCCAGCGTCAGCTTTTTGTTCAGCTTTGAATATGTAATTTTCATCTTTTGTTCGGGCATACTGTTTCGGCCAAGTTTTAAATCCATTCCGTGCATAAATAGTAATAAAGCTGAGATCCCATCCTTAAAGTCCTATCAGCAAGAAATGCAGCAATCTCGACTATTTTCGAACCAGTAGGAAGACACTTTTGGAGTTATTTTACAAATTAACTGGTTCACACGTTCATTATATTATTTTGCGTAAAGCTACCAACGCACCGCTCCTTGATAAGCGGAGCTTCCGAAGGCTCCGTCTCTTAGAATTTTACTCCGATCTATTTCAAATTTTGGGAGAATATTCTAGACATGGTAATAAAAATCGATATATAATTTTCCAAACTTAACCCCTTAAAACACTTAGACTCGATATGTTGGCGAACTTCTCTTAGAGTCTATAACTTTTTCGTTTGAATTGTCTGTCAAAATATATATTTAGGCATCGTTTTTATGATTTACCTCTTCTGTAAAAATCTCAAAATATATACATTTAAATGTGATCTCTATTGTTGTTATTATATACAACAACAACAACAACATAACATCTCATTTAAACTAACCACCTGCGAAATATTGCGAAATGACGTCAACGGTTATGTAGGGAGTATAATAAAGAGTTTGTTACGTTGTGTATCGTCACGTGGTATAGTAGGTGGTTTGGAGCTGGTGTAAGGTATATACATATATATATACATATACACATTTAACAGTTTGGGCATATTGTATATAAAACTTCTTCGTTGAATTATATAGAAAAAATATTCTTAGGCAGGAGTATTTAGAGTTGACTTTTATGATATGAATTATATCGTTAAAAGAGTGGCTTTCAATCACCAAAGAAGTCAATTAAAATTATTTATATATCGACATCATGGTGTTGAGAATAAGGCTGGAATGAGGAGAACATGTTGTAGCATCAACCATATTAGAGGTATTAAGCCATAAATATGAGGACAAATAATTTATTATTATGAGAGGGGTTGAGGTTGGGGTTGTTTTAAGTTAGGAGCGTTTAACGACGCGCTCTTAAATCGCTATTCTGATTGTGAAAACAAAAACAATGAGCATGAACGGCACACTTGTCACTTTTATAACCTCAAAACATGTGCTGTCATCACACTTAAATCAGCTAAGCGCACCTCTCGATCTGCGCTTAAAAGTTTAAATTGTAAGCGAGTAAACATTTTTTGAAACCGGAGAATATTTGAAATGACTTCCGATTCATAACAATTACGATAGTTAAGCTGTCTAAATAAATTATAGTTTTCAGGCGGACTTCAGAACATCAATACGTTACGCCATCCAAGAACATCCTTTTTCGTTTACCGCTGACACCAAATAATATACCATAATCGTTTTTCTAGATATGAAATATTAATTATTTTAAATATGCTGATTAATTTATAGGTCAAATAGAGTATATTATTTAATCATATTATGAATTAATTAAATCTTCCAAACTCACACTATGTTGCAGTGTTTCAATTTACCCAAATACCAATAAAAGTTTAACATAATATAGCTCATAATCTGCATTGTGTGCACTCTGTGCCACTCGCAACGTGCTAATGCTCCAATACATTATACACTATGGAGAATAGCATAGTACCCACACACACACACATTCATGCGGACGCATTTAATCAACCCAACAGGCGGTGCACTTAATCAATACTCAGCTAATAACCTATTCATATGTTAATGTTTTTTTTGTGTTTTTCTTTTCATGTAATCGTCGCCGTACACGCTATATTCTCGCTCGCTCGCTGTTTATTGGAATTTGTTCCATGTGTAATCGCTGATCCGCACTCTACGCCATAATCATAACAATAACGGTCGTCGTCGTCAATTTGGGGCCGCTGCTGATTACATACTGACGCTCTTTGCTATATGACTCTTTTGTTTTATTTTGTTGGTTACGTTGTTGCAGCGTGAGCGTAAACAGCGAAAATTGTACGCAGAGGAATATGCGCTGGGCGATGACGAGCATGAGGGTGTACGTGGCTTCAGCGTTGCCGATAAACTAGAGTCAAACCGTTTTGCGCAAATTGGAATGGTGCGAGAGATGAAAGGATCCGATCTATCTGTGGGGTAAGTAATATTTATATATGTATTTCTCGCTCACACGGAATTTCTCTTTCACACTGACAGAGACACAATAACAAACTGACAAAATACATATACGTAGCAAAACAGAGACCAGCGAGTCTCAAACTGAAATGGAATATGGAAGAGACGCTTTGTAGAATATATAGAAATGTTTTGATTTCATATATGTTTTTTGTCCGTGTTAGTAATTGATATTAAAATGACAAGAGCACATATACACACGCACACGTTTTTGCAAACATACAAATGTGCTTGTCGTATTTTGTTCAATAACTCATATTTTAGATTAGAAGATATGCATAAACATCGTATAATATATAAGGTTTTTTATCATGCGTATGTGTTTTATTACATGTACTCGTTAAATTGATGTTATTGTTATCACGAGTTGAGATTTGCAGGTGATTATGAGTAACTTCACGTGTTTTTGCTTTTTGTATCTAAAGATATGACGTCACTAAAAACTGCAACGCACCCTATTCTGATACACAATTGGTGTCATATTTTTACCTTTTTTTGGAAAGTATATGATGGACATCCAATAGCAGATTTCGACGCCGTAGCCGTCGGCTGGCAGATGGAGGAGGTAGCACTTTAAATCACTTGGTTTGCTCTTGCTATTAATTGCAAATAATTGAAATAGGTTATTGGTTTGGAATAAAGGGACATTGATGCCATCTATTTACATACAGGCACCCTGTGTAGAAAAATAAGTGTATGATAGCGTTAATGATACACATTTCCGAATGTTAATAGCAAGATAGAGATTTCTCAAAGATATGCACATTTGCTCTCTACGTAAGGACAACCCAGAAAACTTTTTAATTGTATAAATGGTAAGGACGTCTTTACGACCAAATTTATTTATTTTTTTTTGACAGCGTTTATTCCCATTTAACTTTACGATCCGCATGCCATCTCGTGAGAAGGGAATGTGTCTATATTGCCTCTCGTAAACGCCGCGCGATGCACAAAGAGCGCTTTTTCTTACTATGCATTTTGACAGTAGTATGTATAGTCATATAGAAAGAAGTCTTATTAAACCTTTGTTACGACTTTCTCAATTTGTATGATTCCATTTTAAATTATAGTTATCCATATTGAATATTAATCATATAAAAGTCATATAAAATGAATTAAATGAGGTCGTATGAGGATTCCATTACAATAAGGTCGTATTAGAGTCGTAGTGAAGTTGTATAATTTTTTCTAACGACATCCTTAGGTCATATAATTTGTTTTACGTCTAAATGTCGTTACGACTAATAATTTTTATAGTCGAATCAATGACTATTCTACAACCTTTATACGACCAACTAGAATAATCCTCCTCAGTGGCATAGATTATAAAACCATAAATACATTTTCAGGAATGATTTTAACAACGTTTGATTTGGATGTTTTCTGTTTATAGCCCTATTTGGACAAGGCAAAAGTTGTATTACTGGTTATCGTGTATCGAAAGCGGTGACAACGATGTGCTTAATTCATCGAGGCTTTACGGTACTATTCGGATGGGGCGGTGGCTTAGAGGGTATCAATGTGGTGTGATGTCTATTTCCTCCCAAAACCCGTCTGTCCATCTCTACTGGTCGTTGTGTTTAGAACACAGAGGTTGAATACATTTTGTTAAGTTTGTATGTCTCTAAAACCGTCTGTTGGTGCAGCTTCCAAAGGGAGAAGATTCCCCCTGAAAAGTCCACTGTTTCGACTGCTGCCAAACAATCTTTCGAAGTGGTCACACGATTTCGCTTATTGTCCACATCAGACACACCCATCGTGCCGACAGCTTCCTCATGTCCAAAATTTCGTTCACGATATTTTGCACACGTTCATATGAGATGCCCGTGGTCTCTACTATTTCGCGCAACTTCATCATGGACTTTGTCGACCATTTCTTCATTTGTGGCCGTTTTTGGACGTTCACTGCGTGGTTCAGCCTTGGTGCTCGTACGGCCACGTTTGAACTCTCTCACCCAGAAACTAATAGTCGAAAATGAAGGTGTGGAAACTGAAGATTGCCTAGTAAACCAAAACTGAACGTTGAACCTGCCTGAAAATTTGACAGCTTTCCTAAAATAGGTTGGCCTTCACGATACGATACAATCTACCCTCTTATATGGAACTAAAAATGTGATAATAAGGTTTTGGAATCAGTTTTAAATAAAACAGATAACCTTATGATATCTGACCAGATTCTCTCAACTTTTAATTGGTTGGGTTCAAAGATGTCCATTAATGAATTATTGGTCTACTCAAAGTTCTCTATGCTAACCTATAACCTATAGAACTATGGGTACCATTTCATTCAAATATATTTGGAAATAATACAGCTGGGAAAATAGCCAGAACGAGAATTGATATCTGTATGGGCTAGAGCCATTATAATGTAAATCTGCAAATCTTAACAATTCATCATTCTTAATAGTTTTATCAATTCTAACTTAAAAAAAGAAACACTAATTAAAAAATCATTTTTTAATTCCCTTTTATAGTTTTTTACAGCAGTATGGCTTCAACATTCCGTTGCTCTTCAAGGAAAAGACCGGTTTGGGTTTGCGCGTACCATCGTCCTCGTTCAGCGTCAAAGATGTTCGTACGTGCGTCGGTTCAAAACGCAAACTTGACGTTATGGACGTAAACACCCAAAAAAATGTCAGCATGACCATGAAGGAATGGCAGGAATACTACGACAATCCAGAACGTGAAAAATTGCACAACGTGATATCGCTCGAGTTCTCTCATACAAAGCTCGACAATTACATACAGAGTCCGACAGTGGTGCGTGAGATCGATTGGGTTGATGTTGTCTGGCCAAAACAACTTAAAGAGGCTCAGATCGAGGGTACAAACTCAATTTATGCCATGATGTACCCTAAGGTACAGAAGTACTGTCTTATGTCAGTGAAAAATTGCTATACCGATTTTCATGTGGACTTTGGTGGTACATCTGTTTGGTATCATATTCTGCGTGGCAGTAAGGTGTTCTGGCTGATCCCGCCGACCGAGAAGAATCTACAGTTGTACGAAAAATGGGTGCTGTCCGGTAAACAGTCGGATATTTTCTTCGGTGATACCGTTGAGAAATGCGCACGTGTTTATCTCACAGCCGGCAATACGTTTTTCATTCCGACTGGATGGATTCATGCGGTCTATACGCCCACCGATTCGCTGGTGTTTGGTGGAAATTTTCTCCACTCATTCGGTATTGTAAAACAGTTGAAGATAGCTCAGGTCGAGGATGCTACAAAGGTGCAACAGAAATACCGTTATCCATTTTTCACAGAAATGCTTTGGTACGTACTGGCCAAGTATGTGTACACTCTGCTGGGTCGACCACATCTTGAGGGCGAGGTTAGTTGTGAAGCCGAAGTGATGGAGCAGAAACATGTTCATCTTACACACTTTGAACTATTTGGTCTAAAGGTAATAATTTTTCTCCATTTTTTAAATTCTATGTCCGCTATAATTTTCTTATTTCAGGAAATTGTCATGTTTCTATTCGATCTCCCACCAAACAAGAAAAACGTACCGGACCTAGTCCTGAACCCAGTGGCACTAATCAAGGATGTACGATTACTTGTGGAACGCCATTGTAAAGATAATCCTGAACTGTCAGTGACCGGAAGGCCAATTCTGCATCCTGATCTTAATCGAATGCCTATTTGTACAGAGCTCGGGAGTCAAGAAAATGAAGCCAATCCGGAAACACCGGTTGAACCCAGTTCAGTTGACGTAAAAGCTGAAGAATTCATTTCACCGCAAACAGTATCAAATCGAAACGGACCACGTGGTCCTTACAAAAAGCACACTTCAACTGCTCCAACACTGACAAATGGATTTTCAGCAGAACGGTCCAGTGGTAGCCAAGAGAAGAATGCACCACGACGTAGGCGTACGCGATGCAAGATATGCGAAGCATGTCAACGTTCTGACTGTGGTGAGTGCAGTTTTTGTTTGGATATGGTAAAATTCGGTGGTCCCGGACGAGCCAAGCAAACGTGTATGATGCGTCAGTGTCTACAACCCATGTTACCCGTAACCGCACAGTGTTTGTTTTGTAATTTGGACGGATGGCGACAAGTACCTGTTTCACCACAGGCCAAACTTCAGGCTTCCCTTGAAGGTCCGTCGGCCTTGATGGAGTGCTCAGTATGCTATGAGATCTCACATCCGGAATGTGCACAAAAAAATAATCATACTACCAATTCTGCGGGAGTTGTTAACGAGGATCTACCGAACAGTTGGGAGTGTCCGACTTGCTGTGTGTCTGGCAAAAATAACGACTACAAGGTATGTGTGTTTGACATGATTGCAGATGATTAAACAGATATTAAACATTAGGCTTTTTCTTAGCCTCGTCACTTTAGGGCCCGCCAAAAGTCTTCGGAAGTTCGGAGAATGTCAATTAGCAGTGATGCTAGTACTGCAGCCGATATAAAACCATCTACTGTATCGTCTGCAGCTGGCATTCCGCAAACAGCTTCCGGAATGTCCAGTGATTCGGAAATGGACAGCAAGTCTGTACTAGCCGATAAGCAAAATGATGACAATATTCACCTGCCCAACACATCCGCCATTAAAGTAGAGATAAATAGTGAGAATGGTACTGCTGGTACTCCAAGTCCCGATGTAAGCGCAGCCAAACGCCGGAAAAGTGACGATGGCAGCATCTGTAGCAGTGTTCATGAAGCGGTCGAAGTTGCCGAGCACAGTGGCACAGCTCGTAAGAAAAACACTTTACGCACACAGCTAGCACACCAGATTATAAACTCATCCAACAAAGTGCTGAAGAAGCCTTTGTATGTGGTACGTCCTGCTAGCTCTGCTCCAAACGTTCTCGCCGGCAAGTATGCACTGGATGCAACTTGTGTGCTGTCCGTTTTTCGGTATCTGTCACCAGAAACACTGGTCACTTGCTCGCTGGTATGTAAAACATGGTCTACAATGTCTGTGGATCCAAGCCTCTGGAAGAACATGAATTGTGCCCACCATAAGTTATCTGCTAGTCTACTGACGGCAATCGTACGCCGACAACCCGAGCAACTGAATCTAGACTGGACAACGTTGGCCAAACGACAGCTGGCATGGGTGATTGCTCGTATTCCAGCTCTAAAACACCTTAGTATCCAAGGTACGCCAATCAGTGCTGTTCTTGGTCTGCACACGTGCCTGTGTCCACCACTTCAGACGCTCGATCTGAGTTTTGTGCGTGGTCTAAATGACTCGGCCATTCGTGACATTCTGTCACTGCCCAAAGACTCACGACCCGGCATCACAGACTCAAAGTCACGCCTGCGTAATCTTAAGGTACTAAAACTAGCCGGCACCGACATCTCGGACGTTGCATTGCGCTACATCACACAGGGTGTACCATCATTAATTCGTCTTGACCTATCGTCGTGCCAGCGTGTCACGGATGCAGGTGTTGCACAGATCGGCACTTGTCCCAGTGCCATAAACACACTGGTCGAATTAGATTTAAGTAGTTGTAAACTAGTAACGGAAACGTGTCTCGAGTATCTCAGTAAGTGTGAGGCACTCACTTGGCTTGATCTTCGGCACGTGCCACAGGTTTCTACACAAGCTGTGATCAAATTTGCCGCCAAGTCTAAGAATGACCTGCAGGTGAGAGACATTAAGTTGGTGGATCGACGCAAAAAGAGTACCGACAAGTAAAAAATAATAACGACATATTTTGACAATATGGCGGATGTGTTAGAATATTTATAGATTATATATAGAGAGTGTATAGTGCCACGCGCATTAGTTTTCCACTGTGAATATTATATAAAATAATTTATAATATGTAGTTTTGTATTTAAGTGATATGTTGTTACAACTGTTTTTTTTTTTGACCGCTTGCTTTGGCCACAGTGCCATAGAGTAATAACATTACCTATCAATGTCGCCTATGTCGCACTGTGTAAGAAAAATGTTGCTAAGCAGACAGCAATTCACAATAATAAATAAGATTTAAAGCATTTGAAAATAATTTTAATTTAAGCTAAAAAAAGTCTTACTGCGATTATTGCACTTTATATATATTATTATTGTTTACATACACTCGCGATAATGTCTCGCTTTGATATGTAAACAAATTAAATCCAATTGCATTTTGTTCGTACAACTTAAACCCACACATAAACAGACATGTGAACAATAAAAACAAATGTATTTATATACTGCGCATATATAAAATACATAAATATAATAATAATATTATATTCTTTTTCGTACCATAGTATATTTATGTCGATATATTGAATAGCATATATACACATTTATTTAGTTACGTATGTAAACCTATATACATATATTATATATATATATAAATTATACCTATACAAGTATTTGTAAATTCATTAAACAAAAAGTGTGACTATTAAAAATATTGTTTTTTTTTTGCAAATCTTAATTTAGATGCTGGAACGGTGCATACGCATTATAGAGAAAAATTGTGATTTTTTTTTATTATGGAGAAACTGATTAAACACCACCCCTTTTATAAACATTCATAGCAAAGAATCAAAAACAAATTGACACACTTGACGAAAGAAAAAGCTGTGAGAAAAAGGAAGGTGTAGAAGGAGAACAGAGGGAAAGAGGAAGCGATGGAAGAAGCGAGAGAAAGGAGAAAGATAGAAGGATGAAGAGGGCGAAAAAAGTGAAAGAAGGAGGAATTGGTGAGGGTGAAAAAGGGAGAAGTGAGAGAGATTTTATAGATGTGTTGAGTTGTTGAGATATTTTATTGGTGGTTTAATGCGTTTTTTTGGTGCGGTGTCTCGTATTACAGCACTACGTCATCGCGGATTACAACCTTCGGTATCACGAATACAGTATGTTGTCCGGTTTAATAGCAGAAAAAATCAGTTATATTAAAGATTAGGAGCCCTATCACCAAAATTGGATGACCCAAAACACACACAAAAGTAGTCGACGGTTACTTTCCCTATAACAAGATGAAGGAGACAAAGTTTGACCAACATTTAACAAAAATGCATTTAATGCTTTAGTTAGGTAATTTAAATACCCATTCCGATTACTATTAAGACAGATAGAAGACATTTTATGTATTTTTGGGTATAGGATAAATGAAGGGTAAAAAATCCGTTATTAATTAAGCCCTTTAATTGTAATTTTCTAATCTATCTTGGTCAAAAATTGACATTAAGGGGATATGGTGACCGCCAACTATACTTTAAGTATAAAATATATATTATATATTGGGGTCAACCACAACAAACGTCAAACTACGTAAGTTTGACGTTTTTTGTAGTCGACCACAAAGAAAACATAATTACTTTTCATTCAAAGTAAAATATTTAATTACTAATTCATTACATTTTTGAAGTATACATTACTAAATGAAGTGGCATCGCCTCAAAGGCACGGGCAACCGGGCGCCTAGGCTCGAACGTAGTTTGCACTGCTGTGCCCAGGCGAACATAATATGATACACACACCCAATCAGGAAAATATAGTTGATAATATATATATACGCACGGAATAAGCTATCCGTTGCATGAAGCTCAGCTTAGCAATATTTTGAATTAATATAACACATTGTCGCGAAATACGACGAGTAAGTACTTATATGTTTTTTAGTAAAATAAATATTAATTACTCTTTCGAGTATTATTAATTAATTTTATTATTTACTTGTCATACAAAATGATTTAAAAAGTACTTATTTCATTACTTTTACTAGAAATACGTATAATTTTGAGAACGGAACTTAGTGTCAGCGAGCATAGCGTCATGATAGAATTTTAGCCTGTTAACAGTGTAACTACGTCAAAGTAGTTGTTTTTTGTAGTTTTGTTGTATCGTGACGCTATGTTA
>JANSTU010002594.1:0-18498 GCA_027564075.1 Bolitophila hybrida
TGAATATTAAATCAATAAATAATAATTAATGTAATTGATGATTTCTGATTAACTAGTAACTAAAAGTGGGAGTATTGGGAGTATTCTATTCATTCTATTTATATGTTCTATTATACACATTAAAACGTACTTTAAATTTTCTTTTTTATTTTTGTAACTTTAATATTGAATTCTGGAAGAATCTCAAAAAAATTATATCAAAAAATATTAAAAATTGCCCAGAGTTATGATTTTTTTTTAAGTAAAATATGTGTTTATTATAATTTATTGTTTAGTCATTCGAAACGATATGGACAACGCGGCGGTATGCATTTTTCGAGTATTTCATGCCCTTGTTGTTGTAAAGGCATTTAATGACACAATTGCACACCTCTGCAGGGTATTCTTGTCACGAAAAAAATTAACTTTTTTGGTAACGAATATTCATATTTTTGACCTTGAAATATTTATTTTCCATACAAATCGGTGGTGACAAAAATGCAATCATCTACTTGAGAGAAATTCACTTTGACAAAAATAGATAAAATTAACAAAAAAAAAAACTCAATAAATCTGGTATTTTATAACAAATAACTACCATAAAAAAAAGTTTGATAATCTGCACTTCTCACAGAAAATAAGTCAAATCATGCATAACTTAAATGTTTTTGTGTCTGCCAAAGGATTACAGAATCCAATGACATCATCAATGCTAAATGTGAATATCAATTTATTTTTGCCGAGTCTGACACTTCGTGAGTACACGGACTGTCACTATTTTCAATATTTATTCATCGTGTTTTTGAGTTTATATTTATATTTATATGAAACCTGAAACCACACAACTGTATCATAATTTCGTCAGAATGTCGCCCTCTCAATTTGACCACTTGCTTTCGTCGGTGAGCTCGCTTGAAAAGTCTTGAGTCTTCGGAGAAAACGTGTTAATTGATGACGCAATGCATCGGCATAGGTGCTGGAGTTGGGTTTGAATCGTTGGCTTTTAATCTTTTATTCTGATGAACGTCGTTCGATGCGGTCCTAGAACGCCAGTTTAATCCAAAATGTACACCTTTTAACCTATTAAAGAGGGTTATCATTTAAAATGGGTATGCTGAATCTCTGATTATGCATTCAGCATATTGTCTTTGTACCACAACGGACAACTGTAAAAATTGGAATACAATAAGAGAATGAAGTAAAAATGTATTGCGGTTATAATTTATAACACAAATTACAAGTGGTGTATCTTTGTTTGTTATTTTTCTGATGAGAAAGGTGGTCCTGATGCAGTTCGTTGAGTATTTGTTGCTGAAAACAGACCAGGGACATTGAAAATGACTTGTCTGGCGATGTATCAAGTATGGCGCGCAATGTCATCAGTGCTGCCAAAGTGCTACGATCATACTCAACGTACTACTATTTTATCGTCTGTACTTCCGTACTACTCCTTTTCCCATTGTACTACCCAAAATTGTGTACATTAAACCGGAAACATATTTCAAATCTCATGATAAGTTTTGGTTTTTTTGTTAATTTAATATATTTTATAGCGATGCATTTAACTTTGGCAAAACCAGTGTGCAGTGTGCTTCTCATATTTAAAAAACTAAAAATATTGATATTGAAAAAAACAGTGTAAATGTTATTCAAATTAAATCGAATTCAAAAATATATCACGAGATTAAATAAAAGATCTTTAATGATATATAAAATTTAAAGTCCGTAATATATTTTCTGAGTTTTTGACAAATATATAATAATTCTTCTAGTGTGTAATTTTTTTCAATTCACAATCAAAAGATTATAAAAAATAAAAAACTTACTTAAATATTAAAAATTTAATGTAAATACAGCCGAATAGAAATGTCAAAATATGTGATAAGACTAAATTACTCGCTAAATATACCCGAGGCACTTTTCTGTACCACTTAATCGTGTTTTTTAAAAAGTGTATTACTTTCAATTTGTTCACTTTGGCAGCACTGATTTGAATGTCATTGTTTCTTGATTGGCCAGGCGTTCCACAAGCCACAAGTCGAACACGCGTTGAAGTGTGTCGATATGCTGATAATAAAGATAAATCGTAGGCTTTCAATGTGAGCGTTCATCGCTGGAGTTTGTTGGTGTTATAAACTGGAATACCCTTCTTGGAACCGAATATTGTCAGCAGTAGTTTGTGGTCGGTTTGAAGAGTAAATTTACGTCCGTAGAGCATGCAATGAAATTTCGTTACGGCAAAGATAAGCACTGGACACTCCTTCTCAATCTGGCTGCAGTTCTTTTCAGCGTTCGCAAGCGGTTTGAAGTTCATATGAAGGAGGTCGGAGAGAAGAATCTTTTTGAAGTTCTCGAAGGATTCTTGGCACAAAACCATTTTGCGTCCTTCCTCAGCAACTGGTTGAGTGTGGATGACGTAGTTCGTGCATCTTCGTGATGAACTTGCCGTAGAAATTTATTGCGCCGAGATATACGCGAAGGGTTCGAGAGTGTCGTTGAGCCCAGTTGAGAAGTCTTCTCAAATTCGTGTGGTGCCGTTGTTCTTTCACACTGTCACAATTAGCGCTTCACAGCGAGAATATTCGACTACTTTGATGATTTCGAGTGCATGCAACCGATCTCCTGATCAATCTCGTTTACTGCTGCGAACGACACTTGTCTCTTCGGGCGGAATACATACAGGTTGTGCGTCGGGCTTCACATGAAGTTCGATTTTAAACTACTTGCACAGGCCTCTGCTGGGTTGTCGGTGAAAACTGCTGGGAATCGTGACATGATATTTTCGGCAATTTTAAGGCTTTCGGCTGGTACAACGGCTGCAATTGGCTGTTGTGATTACTTTAATAAATACTTCGGGTTTTATATAATTTTGTATAACAAAGGATCATTATTGAAAGGTGATTTTGTAAACAGTAAATAAAAATATTTGTATGACATTTCATTGTTGTTGTTTGATAATTCCAATTCATACGTCCATTTAGTAGCTTGGCTGTTTCCCTGATTAAATCCTCTAAATCACTGAGTGAGTCCATTTTCGCTGAACCTATATCTTATTACCGCTCTGAATGATATCGCACTCATCTCTCTCGAACAACAACGAAAAACAACTCACTGCCAAATGATGTGCTGAAAAGAGGTTTCCGTTCATCTTCGGCATGAAGTATACAACCGAAACTGCTTTTATTGACGATACACCATCCGTATTGACAAACTGTATGTGGCAGTTACCACTAACTTCAGCTTTTACCTCCATACCGATTTTCACCTGTCCTCGCACTGACTTGTCGAGTTCACTGAAAAGCTCCTTTTTGGCTGCAGTAATGTGGCATGTTGCACCCGAATCTATAATACAACGACCATTTTATTAGCTTGTTTCTTCTGTTTACCTCCATTAGCTGTGACTGCACTAGACTTAACGTAAGATCTGCTTCCGACCGTGTCTCTAGTGCCATTATCAGTGTGTCGCAGCTCTTTGGTAAACTGCTGAGTAACATCGCAATTACCCAATCATCAGACATTTTTTCACCGAGCGCTCCTAGCTTGTCGAACAACTCAATTCATCATCCATCCATTCGTTAGAAACTCAATTCTGTTTCCATTCTAAAAATTACCAAAAGTAAATTAGCTGTTAGTTCTGAAACGCAAAACACATCTCGCACTTTAATAAATTGCAAGACACTTCTTTGCCGAATTGTAACTTCAACTTCTAACACTAAAATCTGAGAAAGGACCCTGTATTCATCAGCAGTGTTTAGACGACTTTCCAGGCTTTACTTATACTATATACCGTAAAACACATAGAAATTATTCGCTGGGTTCTCCAAGTCAAATATTGATGAGCTAAACAATGAGGTCACTAATTCCAGTCAGAAGCAGCTGATTCCAAACGATAATAACTGGCGGAATGGTTCATGTGTAAATTTATATGGCTAATATCACAATCTAGTACCAATCTGTCAATTATGCTTCCATAAGACTAAAAAGACTAAATTCACAGTCATTATTTGGATTTCGCATAGACCACGGTACACAAGATTGTCCATCAACGTTTATGGGTATCTCTCTTTTTTAAAATTAGCCATGCATTTTTTCTTGATATTTTGTAATTTTAAAGAAAAAATATAATCTCAATTGTTCTTCTCAGTAGCGCAAATAAAAGTCTCTTTTTTATTTTGAATCTTCAAGGAGAAATACTTTATTTGAGAAAAGTAAATCTTTTTAAAATGACGGACGTACACGTGGACCTGTAAGAGCTGCTAGCCGCAACCAGATGTAGAACCCGAAGCTGCAAAGTTCTATACCGGGTATACAAATCGTTCCATATCAGCCTGGTATCGATCAGTGGCATAAGCATCTACACACTACTTAGCCAAGGCCAGCAGTCAATATGTGAATCTGATGATCTTCCTAATGAACTGTTTCTGGAGGTTGAAAAGGGCACAGTGCGGTTCCGTCATAAGAATGCCGTAATCATATGGAGATCCTTAACGTGGGGCTATGTCTGGAAAACGGTTATGGTATAACTTCCGAACTTATTCCAAAATTTAAAAAATGCACAAGTTCTATATAGTCATTATCTGTAACATAAAAAAGAACATTTATATACATATTTATTAGAAATTACAAAGAAAATACCTTGAAAGACTCCGATTGCAGAGTCTTATCGTCAAAAAGAGTCAGATTAACATGGATTGTACAATAGATACAATTTAGTCTTGTCATGGTTTGAGGTTAGGTGGCAATAAAAACGTGTGCATTTATTGTAATTTTGTATTGTAATTATACATTTCTAGAAGATTTAACATAAATTTACTGAATTAGGGATAAAATAGAAAAAAAAACTTACAAAACATGCACCGGAGGCACCGATGTTCGATTATACAAATTAAACATTAAAGTCAATAGTCAAAGGATAGACAGAACTTTACGTTTACATATTACCTCAATATTTTAATAAATGAATTAATAATGTGTAATGTGTAATTGTATATGTCAATAATTAACTGTAAACTAAAGAACTAAATGTTAATTCCGTTATAATGGAATGCTATTTCCTCGTGTGCAGTTCTATGTTCGAAAAAAATATTTTCGAAAATCAATAACATTAAAATGTTTTATTAGCAAAATAACACACGAAACATTATTTACATATTTTCATTTTTTATATATTTTTATTAATTATCAATATTATTATTAATTAAGTATACGCATTTATAATATAAATTAAATTAACATGTGAGGGAAACCAAAATTGAGTTGAATTTAGTTGTGTTTTAAATGCAAAAAATAGAAAATCCACAGCCCGCTAGAGGCACTGCTTTGACTTTGAGATATTAAAAAAAATGTTGAATTGCCTACAAAAATCCCATTGGCAATCTAATTTTCACACTCGCCATTTCAAAACCTATATATTTTTGTGAACAAAATTTAATTTTACCTCTTCCGACAAAAAAAAAATGGTTACTGATAATTATTAGGTCAAAAATAGTTGCTTTTTCATGACTTTATAGAATGAGCACGAAAAGCACCCATTTTCTGACACATTTATTTGAAGTTGTTCCACGCCATAATTGACATTTCATCTGTTTTTTTCTCTTCATACAGGTCTCAACGAAAGCTCCGCTCGAGTGCATGTGCCGTCCGTGTTCGGGCGTCGAGGAAAGCGCCATTGTACCACAAGAAATCGCCGGCTATGCGGACGAAGGGCCACTAACTAACCATTTTCGGAAGTCTCAACTTCAGTAGTCTATTCATCACCAAGTTCAAATCACTCTGAGCTTCTGGCGAACATCGTGATCCTCTGAAAAAAAAACAAAAAAATACAACTTTTTTAATACAGTCTTCTTTCCAAATAAAGTATATATATATACGCTTGTTTTTATTCTTAAAATTTAGCCACTAAGTTTTTTTTTTGTGTTTACTTAATTATAACATTGTTAATATGTTTTTCGTAGTAAAATAGAAGATTTGTTTATTTAAGGAACACATAGGATTTTTTTTGTGTAGAGAAATATTGGTTAAAAAAGGTATTTTTTACGATTACATGTCCGATGAAAGTCTTATGGTGAATTCAAATGATAACAGATATGCTGAAATGCGCTCTCAGCGCTGAAGAATCTCTCAGATGAAATGCGCTCTAAACGAAATTGGTATTCTGATTTTACGTTAAGCGCAAGACCTCTTAAAATCACAATATTACTTTCAAGCGCAACTTAAGAGGTAACTGATTTTTGGGTGATGACAGATCATGTTTTAGGGTTATAATTAATAAGTATTTGTGATTATGAGTTAGTTCGAATGTCATTTGGTCTGGTCAACGCTCCGGGTACATCAGAGATCTCTCGATTGGTCGATTGGAATGTTTCGCGTTGCTGAGAGAGACCGAATTTTATTTTGCCAAAATGTTTATTTTCATATTCTTCTGGATTTACACAGAAATTGGATTAAAAATATCCAACAATTTCGAATAATCTCAAATCTAGCGATATTTGCGGGTTAGTTCTTGGGGATTTGTTTCGGGATTTGTTTGGGGATCTGTTGTGCTTATTATATATGTATGTTAAGGGGCTGCATGACAATTCTTCTAAATTTATCAATGAAACGCCACGCCACTCACCATTCTTGTGGCACTTTTTGTTGCATTTGCGGCACGTGTGAGATTTCAATGGGCACTCTCTGGAGAAGTGCATCTCACCGCAGAACCAGCTAGGGTTTTTTGGTGTAGACTTGCACCACCGAGTGTTCTGTGCATTATTCTGCTTCGGATGCTCGTGCTGCTTCTGGTGTGGTTGCTGCAGATTGGTGTTTGCTGCATGGGGGCCATAGATGGTGGACAGTTTCGTACTGGGATGATTGCAATCCGCACACGAACACCAAACACTTGAAATTTGAGATTGTCCAATGTTTTGTTGAAAGAGACCTTTGTGGCAAAATCGAATTGACACCGTGTGTTGTTTTCGCAGCAACAGTCGCGTTTTGGCCGCATCTGAGAGACTAATTGCTTCAGGAGGTTTGCCTGCTGTGTCTGGCTTTGTGGTGGCATTTATGCTTCAATCTCATCCAATATCCTCGTTGCCACTGTTGTATCTTGGATGACGAAAGAACAGAACGTAATTAACCAAGAAGTGCCAAACTATTCTTTTCAAATATTTGCCACCGACTTGTTTTCATTTCAGTCCGGAGAATTCCTGTATTCATCATCAGTGTTTAGACGATTCTCCTGGCTTTAATTATATACAGCAAATTACATTGAAATTACTCGTTGGGTTCTCCAAGTCAAATATTGATGAGCCAAACAACGAGGTTTAATTCCAGTCAGAAACAGCTGATTCCAAAACATAATAACTGGCGGAATGGTTCATGTGCAAATTAATATAACTAAGATTTTAATCTAGTACCAATCTGTCAATTATGGTTTTATAAGACTTTTCACTATCGACCACACTTTTGGGATGATAAATTCACAGTCATTATTTGGATTTCGCATAGACCGCGGTACACAAGATTGTCCATCAACGTTTATGGGTATCTCTCTCTTTTTTTAAAATTAGCCATGCATTTTTTCTTGATATTTTGTTATTTTAAAGAAAAAATATAATCTCAATTGTTCTTCTCAGTAACGCAATTAAAAGTCTCTTTTTTATTTTGAATCTTCAAGGAGAAATACTTTATTTGAGAAAAGTAAATCTTTTTAAAATGACGGACGTACACGTGGACCTGTAAGAGCTGCTAGCCGCAACCAGATGTAGAACCCGAAGCTGCAAAGTTCTATACCGGGTATACAAATCGTTCCATATCAGCCTGGTATCGATCAGTGGCATAAGCATCTACACACTACTTAGCCAAGGCCAGCAGTCAATATGTGAATCTGATGATCTTCCTAATGAACTGTTTCTGGAGGTTGAAAAGGGCACAGTGCGGTTCCGTCATAAGAATGCCGTAATCATATGGAGATCCTTAACGTGGGGCTATGTCTGGAAAACGGTTATGGTATAACTTCCGAACTTATTCCAAAATTTAAAAAATGCACAAGTTCTATATAGTCATTATCTGTAACATAAAAAAGAACATTTATATACATATTTATTAGAAATTACAAAGAAAATACCTTGAAAGACTCCGATTGCAGAGTCTTATCGTCAAAAAGAGTCAGATTAACATGGATTGTACAATAGATACAATTTAGTCTTGTCATGGTTTGAGGTTAGGTGGCAATAAAAACGTGTGCATTTATTGTAATTTTGTATTGAAATTCTACATTCCTAGAAGATTTAACATAAATTTACTGAATTAGGGATAAAATAGAAAAAAAACTTACAAAACAGGCACCGGAGGCACCGATGTTTGATTACACAAATTAAACATTCAAGTCAATAGTCAAAGGATAGACAGAACTTTACGTTTACATATTACAATATTTTAATAAATGAATTAATTGTAATTGTATATGTCAATAATTAACTGTAAACTAAAGAACTAAATGTTAATTCCGTTATAATGGAATGCCATTTCATCGTATGTTCGAAAAAAAAATATTTTCGAAAATCAACCATACAGAGCCATCACATAAAAATGTTTTACATTTTGACTACGTAGCTGACATTTATTAGCAAAATAACACACGAAACATTATTTACTTATTTTCATTTTTAATATATTTTTATTAATTATCAATATTATTATGAATTAAGTATAATCAATTTATAATATAAATTAAATTAAAATGTGAAGGAAACCAAAATTGAGTTGAACATTTAGTTGTATTTTAAATGCAAATAATAGAAAATCCACAGTCCGCTTTGAATATGAGATATTAAAAAAAAAATGTTACAAATGTTGTTACAAAAATCCCATTGGCAATCTATTTTTCATACTCGCCATTTTAAAAACTATATATTTTTGTAAAAAAAGTAATAAATGTTTATTTTCATATTCTTCTGGATTTACACAGAAATTGGATCGAAAAAATCCAACAATTTCGAAAAATCTCAAATCTAACGATATTTGCGAATAAACTATAAACCTAACATTAAAAATATAATTTTAGGCGGGTTATGACCAATAATCTAAATTTCTTAATGACCCGTCGCGCCATTCACTGACCTAACGCAAACTTTTTTACAAAACATATTTTTTGTTTTAATTCAATTAATGTAATAATTTATGTTACTCGAAACATTAAAAACTATATTAAGTAAACATATAAAAAAAAAATGTCGCTGAGCTGTCAAAATGTCTCATAGCACTTTATAGAATACGGTCGCTGGTCTAGATTCTAAAAACGCACAAAGAATAGTAAAAATAGTTATGCAAGCTTAGTTTCATTAACATAACACAAATATTCAACAAATACATATAAATATATACAGGTAAAATTTGCAGACATGCTTTATACACTATATAATAATTATACTCGTATGTGTATATGTTATATATTCATGCTTATATTCGGCGATTGTACTGCGTGAATTTCAAAAGGAACAACCGGCCGGCACGTCGTGCGGCAGCTGCGCCTAAATGTTTTGGATAATCAGGAACTGAATAAAAAAAAGAACATACATTTTATGCGATTTTATATCGTATATTATACATAAGTAATAATGTACATATGCACATATATATAAATATGTTGGGCTGCATTCATTTATGTTTTTTTTTTTTTTGTTCATATAAATAAAAACAACGGCTGCTCGAATTAAGTAAACTGTGACGAATTCATTTTTCGTTACGAATGGCTGATATATATTGGTTTTTAAATTTTTGAAACGAAAAATTAATAAACTGAGTTTTGAATACTATTGTTTCAACAGAAGTTTATGGTCAGTATAAATCGTGAAAGGACGACCTTACGATATTTTGGTTTTGCTTCGTTCAAAAAACAAGAGTTTTGAGTTTGTCGTCGACTAATTTGCGGAGTACTTGATGCGTCGGTGTAGAGTGACAGTGGTGTTCCTTTATGAAGGTATGCAAAAAAAATGTCATCGTCAAGCTGTTGTTTAGAATCGCGGAAGGGTTGCTCGGCTTCTTCATTCCAGATAAGTGGAGTTCGGTCGGTCTTTTTGTTGCCGATGATGATTGTGGTTTAACGATGCGTTTTCGTAACGTTTGCGATGAAACGTCGGTAGGAGTGGAAAGCAGCCACAGGAAGCTTTTCAATTCTTTAGCAACTTTGGTTTCCAAAGGTTTGAAAACAGGTGATTGTGTTTCCGAGAATTTGTAAAGTTGATTGTTCGAATTGACATTTCGCTGTGTTGATGGTCAAGTTGTTGACTTGTTGACGGATTCGATGTTTGGTGATATATTTGGAGTAGAGCTGTCAGCCGATGATGAATTATCGTGTAGCCGGTTTTTCTTAGAAAATAATAGCGATACTTTCGGAGAGCAGAAATTGTAATTTATAAAAAAAATGTCAGTCCCTCCTCTTAGGCATCCGAATTTTACGGTAAAAGTAAATTTTATGGTTAAAAGGGGGCTTTTAATAGAGTGAATTTTATCAAATGAAAGTTATTTAAAATACGTATAATTTAAAAAAAGCGATTTTATCTGTCTATCCTTAAGGAAAATAGGGGCAAAAAGGTAGTTTTTGTATTTATGTGTATATAGGAGTGGGTGTAAGAAAGCTAAAAATCTTAAAAGTGAAATATTTTTTTTTAGTTTTTTTAGAAACCTTTATTTTAACACCATTCACTTTTAATTTAAAAATTGAATTTTACTGTATTTATGATAAAACCCCATCAGACCCCATTGGATGTCGGGAGGAACCCCCGACACGAAAAATATAAAAACATTAGAGTAAATCATTCCCCTACGATTGAGGGGGGGTTTAAAAAATGACATTAATGGATGGTACTTTCAATTTAATAATTCAGTAATTCAATTTAAAATCGCTACAATTAATACAATAATTTATTTTAAGAAATGCAACTAGTATGTATTTAAAGCTTCAATATTACTATGTAAAGTAACACTTTTTATATATTTAAAAAAGTATGTTTTTTATATAAAATAAGATTTGTAAATAATGACGTTGACGTTAATGACGTTGATGACTAAGGTGTGCCTTATAAGCACTATATCAAAAACACTAAAAAATTCTTTCAAATTTCACATTGACAAATCAGACTTGCGAAACGTGGGTCCGGCGAGTCTTGCAAAAAATTTAGTTTTTTTTTGTTTGATATATTATACATATAATTTAGTCTGTTAGTATTAATTTTAGTGGTAGTAAAAAAGTATTGGTGGGAAAATAATATACCTTCTAAATTTAAAATATGGCCTTACAAAGACGTGGACTAACACAGAGCGAAATCTTGCAGCAATGCAATAAACAGACGAAGAAAGTGAAATTAAAAAGACGATGAAAAAAGTGACAGTGAATGAGATATATTTGAGACAGATGATGATGAGGACGATGAGCAAGCTGGAAGTAGTGCAGATGAAACGGAAGCTGATGTTGTGAATAAGAACTATGTTGGAAAAGACGATACAAAATTGAGTTGTATGTCTAGAATTCGTTTCGTGCAAATACTGCGATTTATTCGTTTTGACGACAAGACAACTCGAACGGAACGCAGAAAAAAAAGTACTATTTGCCAGGACAAAATCTAACCATCGATGAGCAGTTTATTCCCAGCAAATCTGACAAATATTGTTTGAAATTGTGGTGAATTTGCGACAGCGATACAAGTTTGCCTCTGTTTGGTATTCCGTATATGGTGAAAGAAGGAGCATCTTGCGCAGTAAATTTAGCACAAAATGTAGTTGAAGACTTGTCTCGACCATTTGTTTGGAGGTTCAGTTTCTTGGACATCTCAACGCCAGCAAATAGTATCACTATCCAACAATAAAGCGGAGTATATGGCCATGTCAATGGCTACTCAGGAGGCCATATGGTTAAAGCAATTCGTGCAACAATTTCGATCGCAAAATTAACCAATCATCATACATTGCGACAATCAAGGTGCAATTGCCGTCGCTAGATGGTAAAATCATTACTTTGGAAACCAAAATAAGGAATTTAGGTATTATTTTTAATAACAGATTTACATCCATCTGTGGGAAAGTCTATGGAGGTCTGGTCGAACTGTATTTTAGGTACATCTCTTGCAAACTATTATAAATAAAGAATCTGTATTATGTTGTTTAAGCTCATATCCTTGCAAATTGTTTCTTACCTGTTTCGTAAACTTACATTTTGTCATTCGCAGCGACCACGTAATTTAATTATGCATTTTGGCTGTTCAATTATGGATTCAGCTACCGCCGCAACATATAATTATTATTATGACAGATGTGACAGATATTCGTTCAAATATTATGTAATTTTCCATTGGATTTTAGTTCTCTGAAATAATATGGTTCTTTATTCACAAAATGCGCGAAGAATGGGTTCCACTAGACGATCTTCTAAGAAACCAATTTAACCAATCCAACGAATGTTTCAGTTTTCTTTGTAATGGGCGAGATCAAAGCTGGGCCCAAACGATATTTGGAACGTCGACGAAATTGGCGTATGCGAACTATTTTATCATTCTGCATGGTTAATGCTTTACATTTTTTTTTTGCCAGACAGTTAGGAGCAATTGTTGAATTTTTGATAAGTTTCATGATCTTGGCTTCTTCTATGAGTTAACAAAAGCCATCTAATACAAATCATAACCTAAACAAAGAAGCTAAGGGTAAAAATACATTTTTCGTTTAGCAGATTCAAAAAATCTCACTGAAAAATCGTGTTTTTTTGTCAATCCTCATTTAGGGATATCTAACGGAACTTTGAGATTGACTAGTTTTTTTATGAGTTTACGAAAGCCATCCCATTCGAATTATAACCTAAAACCAAAGCGCTAAGGGTAAAAAAATACATTTTTCGTTTAGCAGATTCAAAAAATCTCACTGGAAAATCGTGTTTTTTTTCATTTAGGGATATCTAACGGAACTTTGATAATGTGGCATATTTTATTGATTGACTAGTTTTTTTATGAGTTTACGAAAGCCATCTTATACGAATCATAACCTAAAACCAATCCGAATTTCCGAAAAAGAAATAACATGATATTCAAAAAAAAATTAAATCAAGATAATCGACAATAAGAAAGAATGAGAACAATCAGCGAAGTGAATAAAAGAGACAAAAACAAATTGTTCATTTATTTACCAATAAAATACCTTAAAAACCTTTTTACCTTTACGGTTTGGGCTGTCGGAACGGGACTAACCTCTATTCCTGACTCTCTGCAACGATTACAACAATATATGTTTATTAATCTGGCGTAACAAAAATGCATATAAACAGTCGGTGTTGAATACGTATATATGTTACGAATAGGTATTAAGGACGTATATGATTATTCTGACTAACGTAGAAATCTACATCAGGGGCACATTTGCAAGCAGGATTGAAATAAAAAATTACTACCTGGGTAGCATATAATATTTACAGTACTGGCGTAAAATGTGTTCTTAGGAAATCATACAAATTCTCTCTAGATAATATGTAATTAATGTGAAGTTTATACACATCATTATGATATGGCTCCATTGAATAACTACGATCAACACATAATACCAGACAGATATATACCTATATAAATAATATATATGTATATGCACATACATCAAACAATGCTCTTATTCCTTGTGCTTCTCAATATTGTCATATGCTATATTCGCTTGCCTGATGTTGGCTGCTGGTGGGTTATACCTTTGAAAGCATAACATTATTACTGAAATTAACGCTTATCCCTTTCCAGCGTATAGAACGTATGGTGAGGGTTTTTACTATATACATTATCCATTGTCGGATATAGTTTATATGTATATATATACATACTTCAATTCGTATGTATATAGAACCCAGAGGAGACAGACAAAATACAGATTCATTTCAACCTCGATTTTTGTTTACCTGCACGCCGGTTAATTGAAAAGGCTATAATATAGAAGATCTTCGCCGCATGATATTTCGCAGCTGCACGTCGGTCGGTCGTTCATGTAATTGTGTGATCACACACACATATATAAAAATGCACGCACCGCACAGACGCAATATCTCATCGCACGGGGCAAAATATGCAACAACAACATCAACAGTATAACAACAGGAGCATCTACACGCACAACAACAAAAAAATAGCAAAATTGGATTATTTACGAGATTTTTTGTGCTATGAGACACAATGGATTCAGAAAAAGACTGAATTGTTGAATAATTCAGCAGCAGCTGGTGCTGGAACTCACAACGAGTGCAAAGGATATCCAAATGCGATGACATTCACGTGTTTATATAATAAAAGACATCCGCATGAGATGTTTAACATTGAGACCTGCTCAAAAATTGCATAGCACATCAATAGGTATTGCATAAACTAAGAAAAAACCTAAAAAGAGGACAAATATTAGCAGATTAAACCAATTTGCCAGTAAAGACAAGTCCGCATTTGTGCAATTGTCCACCATTTTTGTATTTTTTTTGTCTTTTAAATGATTATGAATGGTTCCGAATGCTTATGTGGAGCTTCTCTGCAATGGTTCTCATGCTCATGTGCCGGTCGTTATTTATTAATTCCAAGATTTGGTCGATATCCCTTGTGATAGGTCGTCCCTTGCGTCGAGCGTCTGTCACATCGAAATTTCCAGAATGGAACCAAGCAAACCATTTCTGTTCTACACGCTCGGTTACAGTATCGGGCCCATAAAAAAAAATGCAAAATTGCAAATAATTGAAATAAATTGCAAATGTGATGCCCTACATCCTTTTTAGGGGGTTTTTAAGTTTGTATGAAACTTTTTTATTTGAAGTAATATTAAATATAAAATCAAATAAATGTTTTTTTTTTAAATATGTGCATCATTACATTTTAACCCTATCTCCCCAAAAAGCTGTTATAAAAATGGTCAAAGGGGGAACGGTAAAAAACATGTTGCTACTCTAAAAAAAAGAAACTACAAATAATTCAAATTTCCTTCCTGATCAATTTGTAGTACTACGTTTTTGGGGCTAAAACCCCTAAAACACCTTTAAAGGACTTTAAAGTTTGTATTAAGACGATATTATAAAATAAAAAAATGATATTCGCCTTAGTTTAGAAGTTAAGGTATCTTTTATACTAAGTCTACTTTTGCCTTAACTTCTAAATTGTTTTTTAGTCATGTCTTATTTCAAAAGTAAGGTAAATATCAAATGAAAATATTTAATAATTTCGTCTTTGGCGGATTTTTTTGACACAAAACGACTGCAATACACATTTATAGAAAACAGAAACACTGAAAATAATAAAATAACCACAAATCAACACACGCGATCAAATGCAAGACACCAGGAAAGCCCATCCGTCCGGGCACATCGAGGAGAGAAACGATAGACACCAATGAAAGCCGTCCTTAACATTTATACAAACAGAAAAAAGACAAGTATCGAGTTATAGATTACAATATTGTGAATTTGCCTATTCTTTTATTGTCTTAATATATACCAGGTTAATAAATCAGGAATACCGCCTATTTATTGCAAGTAAGCCAAAACCAGCTTCAGCAATACAACAGGCAACCACTCCGCAGGCTCACACAACAATATAGGCAACACGAGGGCACCGGAGATACACAAAAAAGAGGCAAAAACGAAGCACCGTCCGCATCTGAACCTCTTCACTCAGCCATCTTGTTATTGACATAAAATTTTGATAAAGTGGAGGCATAGATTATCTAGGTCAACAGAGTTAGGTTTTTTCGACTGGTCACTCAGGAACGGATTTTCAAATGAAGTTTTACGAGAGTCGGATATTTCAGTATTTCAGTGTGGATAGCTATTGTTTCGATGATTCTGCATTCATTAACTGCATAAGTTGCTCTAGACTGACGCAACAGTATTGCTGCCATTGTGTTTGCACAAAAGGAATGATGACATCTTCGCCGGATGGCGTTGGCGATGGAGGTGAAGAATGTGTGATGGTTATAATTTTACTGTTTGATTGATTTGTTTTGATGCCATTGCATAGCTCTCAAAACCATCCAAACCGGTCATGCCATCCAACTTTGCGATCTCAATTGGAATTGAACCGAATTAAAATTACGCTTAATTTTATTTCCAATCGGCTGTTAGCCCGAACGACTTCAAACTCGGATTAGGGGAGTTAGGTTAAGTTAAGGTAGAGGAAATTAACACCTTTGGGTGTAGCAGTCAAATTTTAGTTAAAATTTCAGTATAAGGATCACCAACTAAATGTAATGTATTATGATGCATACCAAAAAGCAACATTTCCGAGGCCATCAAATGTAAACACAAATCTGAAAAACCAAAGAACGAGCAAAAAAAATAAAAGGTGTTTCAAAAGATAATATCACTTGCACATTATATCTTGCTCTTTGTCGTCACATTGTTCGAAAGGTAGCACACAGATCTTTTTATTATGCCGCCGGAATGTTTCAATGTAACGACACGCACTTTTCGGTCGGTTCCAGGTTGGACTTCGAGGACTCTGATCAGTGCCAAGTCACCGATATGAATATTGATTGTAGCACTCTGCCACTTGGATCGTTGTTGAAGTCCGTTGACGTACTCCTCACGCCATCTATTCCATATATCCTGCGTAATTCATTGTAGTAACTGCCATCAGTTCAGCTTGTTGAGCTGAACAGTTGTGATGTCTGGGTCGGGAACAGCGTTCAGTGTTTCGTCCACCAATAAGTGTGTTCAGGCTGCTGTGTCTTCTGGGTCATCTGATATGGGTCATAGCGGCCGAGAATTGAGACAGGCTTCAATTTGGCAAAGCACTGTGATACTATCTCGAATGTCAAGAGTGTTTGGCCGATGACTCGTCGAAGATGATATTTCACTGAGCCGATGTTTCTTTCCCATAATCCACCGTATGTGTCTTTATACACAAATTCAAAAAATGACCTTTTTGTCCCTATCTCCCTTAAGGGTTGTCCGATTTTATCCATATTTTTTTTAACACTTCTGGGTATATACCCCTTCCACCTCAAAAAATGACTTTTACGGTTTTTAAAAAAAAAAACTTTGACGCCCTCTCACCTCTAAGGTATTCAATAGAGCCTTCTGAACGCTGCCAGAAACGCGTCCGCAACTGGTGCACCGCTCTGGTAGCGAAGCACACGAAAATCGCCGCGTAGCCTTTACATGTTTTCTTGCAGTGGCCTTTGTACATGCGCAGTGTAAAGTGTCCCGCGTAGTCGACTCCTGATACCAGGAACGGCCGTGTGGGTGTTACAAGCAGTCGAGGCTTGAGGATTGAGAGCAATAGTTTTGCTTTTACGTGGAAGATTTGAATTGTTACGGCAATAATGGATCTCTGCTGCGTAATCGTTCATCTGTGACCAATTTATGCACTGGTAACGCGCATCTCGAAGATCTGATATTAAGAGTGTCCCAAGTTGACATTCTGCCTTGTCCTTTCGTTTGAAATTGCTCACAAAACGCAATATGTACGCTGTGACACGAGTCATCGAGCGTTGAAAACCTGGACAGTAAGGAGCCGCACAGCTCAAGACGTGCGACCAAGATTTGTTTGGTCGGAGCTACCTTGGTCTTGGCGGTGATGAGGTTAACCGTCACAGAACCTATATAATCCTTTGTGCGAGCATAAATTACTGCGCTGTATGCAGCCTCAGATGCGTCGGAGAAACCATGAAGTTGTAACGTGGTTCCATTCCGAGTATTCAGCCATCTGCTGATTTTGATGTTCTCGATCGAAGCCATATCGTTTCGATATGCCGTCCATGGGTCGAGAATTGTTGCAGGCAATGGTTGGTCCCAGTCCAAACTCTGTGCCCACATTGATTGTGTTGAATTATAAAGAATCACCCTGTAGTAATATACATTTTATACACACAGAAACTATTAACTGTTACACTTTATATTATAAATATGTACATTCTGAATATCGTAAACCTCTGCTCAACATGTTATGGGCTCATTGACTAACTATTTTAATATTTAAAAAGTTAATGTGTGTTTCTGCATTTTATTATTTGCATTTATAATATCTTGCGATTTTATGCAATAAAGTGTGTGCATTTAGTGTACGTGAGAAACAATGGCTTCGAGTACCGGTTTGCCGTCTATACAAAAGTTGCTTGGCCGAGAAAATTATTCTACGTGGGCGTTTGCTGTTCAATCCTATCAGGAACATGAGGAATTATGGGATTGTGTCACAGGCATAGAAAATGATGCCAAGAAGTGGCTACGAACAAAGTCCAAAATAATTCTGATGCTCGATCCAATCAACTATATGCATGTTCAAACCGTTACAAGTGCGAAAGAAGTATGGGATACGCTGAAAAATGTTTTTGAAGTCTCCGGCCTTACGCGCAAAGTTAGATTGTTGCGTGCCCTTATAACCACTTGTTTGGAATCTTGTGAAACCGTGGAAGAGTACGTGAACAAAATTGTAACTACTGCACACAAACTCATCGGAATTGGATTTAAGGTTAGTGATGAATGGATTGGAACTTTTCTACTGGCTGGTTTATCAGACAAATATAAACCTATGATTATGGGCATAG
>JANSTU010002605.1:0-18494 GCA_027564075.1 Bolitophila hybrida
ATAATATATGCATTTATATACATGTGTGTGTGTGCCGTTAAAAGAAGTCAAATGCATAACGAAAAAAGGTCTTGATTGAAAGCGCATAGCAGACATTGTTGCAAGGCTTTATATATATATATATATATATAGGTATATTATTTTACTGACGTAGCATATTTTCGTACTATATGATTAAATTGTGAAGAAGAGCGAAAAGGTCGTGCCAAGACAAATTGCGGGATGCAACATAATATAATCGTATGTGTGTGTTTGTGTGCCTGTGTGCGTTTAGTGCAAGAGCGCAGCAAATGCATTAAATGATGAAAACTCACAGAAATTATTACGCTCTAAAGATATACTATATGAATTCTCAAGAAGTGGAAAATCATCATTGTTAGATCGTGAAGGACCTCCTGTCTGAAAAGGAATACACAGTAATATAATAATGCACTCGAGCATATGTGCGGACAATGTTTACGTATACAATAATAATAATGCATTGAGTCATTCGGTAAAACGAGTTTTGGGATTTATTTTGAGTGTATGTGTGACGGTCTTACATTGAAAAAGTATATGCGAAGCGCTTGTTCTTTGTGGCGATCGAACATCAGACAATATTTTTTATGTAAATTTTAGAAACATTTCATCGTTGCACACTTAAAATGTCGTCGCTCTAGTGCAAATAAATTTATTCGAGAATATATAAATAATAATTGTATTTTTGGATGGGGGAGCGGTTCTCTATGTCGACGCAGTTCTGTTATTTTTTGGTAGTCGATTTTATATTTAATGTGCGTGGGTATAGGGCATCACAAAAGTTTAGTCGCATGAAAACTGAGGATTTTCCTACTAAGGTCATGAATTAATGGAAAATAGTAGAATGCGTTTAAAACACGGATTTTTTATGTCTTTTTTAGTTTATTGTTTTAGTACGGATTTGTATAACCATTTTTGCATCGGTTTGATGAATATGTCTCATTTCGCTTGGACACCGTCTGGTCCAGGCGGCACCCTGTTGTCTTTTATCTTTCTACAGGCTTCCAATACTTATTCTACCGTGATGACTGGGTATACTTTCTTCCGTTTAACATTACCGTTAGCGCTGACACAGATGGGACAGTCTTTTAAGGCTCATTGATAAGGATAATATCATCTGTCTTCTAATGGGCGGGGTAGAGTATTAATTGTTTTAATTTTTTAATTGAATGCATAATATCGAAAGCAGCGTTGTTCCGACTGAAAATCAGAATGTATCTTCGAAATGTATCATTTGAAGCATAATATATCATGACACATTTTGTTGTGAATTCATGAAAACACCGTTTACGAACTGTCAATGTCATTTGTGCAGGGAGTGTTTTTTTGTGAAATAACAAACAAAACTAAAATCTAAAAGACTCTTCACTTAATCTGCAAGCGAATAGTAGGAAAAGCAGCAAGTCTTTAGAATTTAGAATTAGCATAGTCAGCAAGTTCTGGTGAAATATACTGATATCCCAGGGACTGGGACTTTCGTTTGTTTGTGTTTTTTGCGCCAGTCTTACACTAAATTTTCTTTACAAATATGCACTAAGAGAAAAAAAGCAACAACAAAATGATCTATTTTACTACCTGATCATTACTCTTTTTTTGGCGGTCACCCCCCTATCAACCTTTTAAGAGGCTTTAAAGTTTGATCAAAATATCAGAATAATGCAATTTAAGGGGGGTTAAAGGGGGCTAGAGGGGGTCGAAAGATATCAAACGATAGGTAATTTTAAAAAAGGTAATTTTTGTAAAAAGTTACCGAAAACAGCCGTGTTATTTTGGGGTCTGTGTAAATTATACTTTACGCGTGATGGCAGTTTAAAGTTGAAAAAAGGGAACATAAACATTTACACATAAAGTCGTTTATTTCCTTCTTGGCCAACAAATAAAAACAACACCGCCGCACACACAACCCAACCCACACACCCACACGCACAGGGAGTAACATACTATGACGTTATTTTTAATATGAAACCAATTGGGGGTTTTGATAAGATAGTTGAGATTGATGAAAGTAAATTTGGTAAAAGAAAATACCACAGAGGAAAACATGTAGAAGGACAATGGGTATTTGGAGGCTATGAAAGAGGAAGTGGTGCCTCTTTTATGGTCCCAGTTGACAAAAGGGACTCTGATACCTTAATACCCATTATTCAACAGTGGATTTTACCCGGTACCACTATTATTAGTGATTGCTGGAAGGCATATAATTGTTTGGAGAGTAATGGATATAAGCACCTATCGGTCAACCACTCCATTTGTTTTAAGGACCCGCAAACATTGGCTCACACCAACGGAATCGAGGGTTCGTGTGCCCATGCAAAGCGAATGATGCCAATGATGATCCAACAAAAAGACAAAAGCACAAAAAAAAACAAAAAAAACATAAAAAGCCATAAAAAAACAATAAAAAAATGGCGGATCGAGGGTCGTGGAATAGTACCCCATAACCAACACCCTTTAAATCACACTAAAAGAAAACAACCCTTAGGAATGGCAAATAGAAGGCGATGACCTTATTCCCCCTATCTCCCTTAAGAATAATTGGATTTAGTTAATATTTATTTTAAATTATAGGTATTGAAATTACCTATCGATTTGAGCAATCACATTTTAAGTTCGGCTTGGCTTACCTTGTCCCGTCTTAGAGATCACCTAAGTAGACCGTTCGGATCCGGACGTTGTCGATGGAACAATATTCTCGACGTCGAACCTAAAAAAAGCATTATATTGCATTAAATGAAATGCAACCATAATTCAAACAAGCTAAAATCTTACTAATACGATGAAACGGATTGTAAGAAGGGCACGGAGTATTCAGTTTCTGTCGCTTATGGCATTCGTTTGAAATATCTAAAGAATTAAAATAAACCAATTGTTTAATATAATAATTTTGTCTTGAAATGTATATCTTACCGTACCATCTTGATTTTTTAAACCTAAACTTAAAAACTAACAAGCCAATGGTAATCGATTTGCTTGTTAGTTTTGCTAAGTTTGAATCAAGAAAATTAAGTATAAAATTGGCTTACATATAAGTATACACCTTCATAATAATACATTGTACATAAAATCTACAGTAAAAATAATGTTTGGTAATTATTATATTATTTGGTTTAAAATGTATCATGTCATTACTGTACAAAAAAAAACACTTTGTATAATTTAAAAAAGCTCTTTCAAATTAAATAACGAATAATAATTTAAAAATAAAGTGTTTAGAGCAAACAAAGTGAAATGCACTTGGCTCGCACAAAAAGTACTCAGAAATAACATATTCAAATTCGTAACAGTGTATATTACTTACATTATCTCAGCAAGGCCTGTGAAAACCGAAAATCAGATAACCAAATCTTCTCATTCAATTTCTTATTTCACAGAAATTGACAAACAAAAAAAAAACAACATCTCAAAGATAAATATAATAAATACAGTGTGCGTGCACTCTCAGAACAGCAAAATTATAATATGCAACATATGGCCATATGTATTAAAGCGACGACGTGCGGGCAAAGGAATTTTTTTCTTCTTCTTTTTGGTACCTGCGATTCTTGGGTCTTGCTTCTTACGAGCATGCACAATGAAACAAATTTATGCATGGCAGCGTATTATATGTACGTATACACGAATTTTGAGATTATTATGACCTCTGAAGGGCGCTCATAGAAGAATACCGCCATACATGCATGTATACGTGATGATTAAAGAAGATTACAGATCGTAAAACATCTGATGGAAGTGTGCACCAATTTATGAATTGTAATAGAATATACGCACGGTCACATGCTGTTTCGTAAGATGTTCAATTTAATTTTGTTTCAGTGAATGATGCTGGTCAACTGGATATTTGTGTTTGAGAGTGATTTCATTTGTATGAAATTGGTTTAAGAACTTCTATAAACTCTTTTTTCAATTTAAATTACATGTTTTTATCGATTTTAAAATTAATTAATTGATTGACCTTTAAGAAAATGGGATCAGCTCAGATGAAGTTTTCATCATTTATTTAAATATAAATGGTAAATTGTGTTATGTTTTAATAAGACTGGCTGAGGTTAATTTTTACATATAATTTATTACGCCAGTCTTAATTTGAGTTATTCGGACTAAAAAAAACCCTACCTATTAAGTATTCTGACCCAAAAACATTATTTGTTTGAATGAAATGTGCAGTCAGGGACTGTGCAAATTTACCCACACATTGTTCACATTAAATTGTGTAATGTTCTAATGAGCCATTCTGAGGTTCATTTTTACATTTTATTTTTTATTATTATTTACGCTAGTCTTCATTCAAATTCGGACGCAAACAAATATCTCGTGACAGTTTTTGTAGAATTGTGACCGAAAAACCTTTTTGGTTTGAATGAAATGCAGAATATTAATAAAATTCTATTTCAAACGAATCATTTGATGGTTTCCGTCAGAGACTGATCAAATTTAACCACCAAGTGTTCACTACTGGTCGCGGATAGGGACTCTACATTATTCACTGTGTGTTGGTGATCTCCGTTAGGGACTGTATCCTTTTTCACTTTGTATTGGTGATCTCCGTTGAACCCCTTTTACGTAGTGCTGCTGATCTCTGTATATTGAGCTTTCTTCAATGAATTTAAATTTCACCTCCCTATAAATATTAAATATTACTTTTTTATTTGTTAAAAAAAACTATATCTATATTCTGTAATATAATAATAATTATATGCATTTTGCATATTGCACCCGTCTTTATTGAAGCATGCATCCGTCGCACGAGGTCATCCGATCTGCCACTCTTAGTTCATTGTATTTAAAAAATGAACATAGTCTTGCTGTTCGTATATCTACTCCCGTACATATGCACTTTTGGAAACTCTGAGAAAACCTATTTGAATATGAAATTTAAAACGAATTTTTGTAGCTTCCTTGTGGCCGGATTATGCGGTATATATATATATATATGGAAGTAAGCTATCGAATAACGTATATATCCGTGTTCTACAGTCACCATAGAACGGGGTATATCCCGCACGTGCATGTACACACTGCACTGAATGCGTGTATATAATATATAAAATATAATATGTACGCTTTTGTGTAATCCAATGCGAGCATCATTATCGACTCTTGGAGCATAAATAAAAAAATATACAGTAGCTCTTACACCCGGAAGCATGACACACGCACACACGGAAAATCGTCGAATTTCAGAAGAAAACTGATTACACAAAATTATTAATCAAATTTAGAGAATGTTTCAAATAAATTGTTTTGCATTTCCTGTGGGCATATTATATGTTCTGGAAATATATTAAACCACCACTTATTTCAACTAATGAACCATGTTATTACGCGAGCGTGTTCGGGGAGTTTTCCCAGGGTTTATGTGTATGCTTCATACGCGAATTACATAAGAAAATTTATTACATTTTATATTCTTTTTTACAAACATATATAATCTACCTATATAGTAAAGAGCACAATGGCTTCGAGCTAGACACGGACGAAATTACGTCGTCTTACACGCACAAATTATGTGCTTGGAGGAGTGCCACCATTCAACTAGACATAACTTTTTTGTGTGGGGTTGTGGGTGGTGCGCTTACAAGTGCGTAGAGAGATTTTCAATGGAGCGCTAGGGGAGTAATTTATTGTATTTGTATTGTGACTGGGTATGAGTGCGTACATTTAAAATTCACAATTTATCTAAAGTTGTCACACACAATAAACTGATATGATTTGATAGAAGACGCTCGGTAAAAATATTTATTATGCTGAAAATATGTGAAATTCTCTGTTTTCAGTAATAAAATGACAAGAAACTTTTTTTTTGCTGAAATGCATATTCTCGCGAACGACGTGTTTGTGTGTATGGGAAACGGATTAAAAAAAGTCTCATCGCGAATAAGCCGATTATATATACATTTCAAGCGGGTTAAAACCCTCCAGGGCAGACGGGATGAGCGCATGCACGTGGTGTGTTTGTATATATATATATACAAATTGTTTATACATATGTGTGCGAAAAGTATACCAGCACGACATAAGGGGGGCTGCTGCTTTGCGCAAAAGTAAAAGTATATTTAATATATAATCTGGATTAGTTTTAATGTTTGTACATTTTAGACATACGCCGCGTCGCATACATACACACACGTACGCATAATTATTATATTTAAATACATATAATATGTAAGTGTAGTATTTGTGATTTTCATGTGTGTTTAGTACGGGTGTGTGTGTGTGTGTGTGTGTGAATGTGACAGCACAACAATGCGAGTGTATGGTCTGTGTCAATATTTGACAGGGGCTTTTGTAAATAGACGCGACGCGGCGTATTCTCATCGTTCTACAGAGTGCTCATCAAGAATCAAAATGCCAGTCACATGAATAGCGCTGTCTACTAAAGTACTTTATATATTAAAATAGTACAATAAAACAAGTACGCATTATTTGTGATGGAACGTCTTTTTAATTAATGTTGTATTAAGATTTGAAAATAAATATATGTTTTTAAATACAAACTAAAAACTGGACGATTCAGAGTAAAAATGTGGTGGTCTCCGTGTTGGTTTTGGAAAAAATATCTTCGTCAAGGACTGTACCGTTTTCTTATTGTATTGCTGATCTCTGTTAAGGACTGTGCCCCTTTGTCATTGTATTTGGTGGTCTTCTTCAGGGACTGCGGTTTTTCTTATTGTAATGGTGCGCTTTTCCCATTGTATTGCTAATCTTACGAATTACTCAAAAAACAACACACCTACAGCTATAAGAAAATACATATAAAAATAGCGCTTGTGTAAAACAGTCCGTATTCGTAGTGCGTGACAAAATCGTAGAACTTCTATTAATTATTAAATATATCAATTCAAAAATAAACAGACCGATCGTTACAATAAACGATTCTATTTATTTAAATTAAATATAATGCAATTTCGATTAAAATAAACACGCTTTCGTACACACAATAAAAACTCATACAAACAGCACATCCTGCACGATTTATAGACATGGGTAAATAATAAATCGTTTTTTTTTTTAGTTATATACGTTTTGTATTGTGTGCCAAAATTATTTAGTATTCGTGTTTTTTTTGTTGTTTTCTCTGCCTCAATGTGGTTTTGGGTACGCATGCAAACAAAATCCACACCGGCGGGCAAAACACGCGCAATTTTGACATAATATTATAATGCCAAACCGATGAAAAGCGCACTAATTTTATAATATGTTCATGCACATTTAATTGTATGCATTTGGTGTTTTAAATCAATTTAATGGGGGGGGGATGTCGGTGGTATAGTTTGTTGAGGGATGATTTAATCAAATATAAAATCGCCTGGGTGTATTGTATTTGATTTTAATGAGAATGTTTGGCTGAGAGATTTAAAACAGTTAAACATATTTACCGATAAATTATTGTTTTTTTAACTGAAAAAGTTTAAATAATACAAACAAAAATACTGTTTATCACAAAAAAATGCTTCATGCAAATGCATAAAGTATGATTCGTTTATTTCCAAAATATATTACACAGATGACTCATTTATTATTAAATAAAATCATGATGCATTTTTGCTATAATTACCCATAAACTTTTTTAGAGTAGATCTGAGGATGGGGTTGGTATATATAAAAAAAGAATGTGTGCATATTATCGGAAAAATTCAAATAATTTATTAATTTTGGAAAATGTACGGGTGCGCCCAATAATTATAATAAAATATCAACAGTTCAAAGGGACCATAAAATGTGTATGATGTATTTAAAATGACTATGGAATATTTAAAAATAATAAAAAAAAAGTTGAAATATTTTTTCGAGTATAAAATATGCAGTCGAGCATGAATAAACATATATTCACATATTTGTATTATATTAAAAATGTAAATAATATTCCTGTTCAACTTAAAGACTATTCATAAAAATACAAATTAAAGCAGTTTGCATTCTAAATGAACTCGTACCCAATATACCTACATAAATATTGCAATCGGTTTTATAAATATACATAAATTACATATACACGTGTATATACATATAAATGATAAACGACTGATCCTGTATTATTTATTGTGTCCAGACTTGCGGCTCCACTGCACTCGGCGCAACAGCAGCAGCAACAACAACAGCTCATGTCACAGAGCGGAATGTCAGGCGCCAGTAATGCAGGTCCCCATTGTCCACTGGGCGGATCGACACCCCTTGTGATGCCAGTATTTCCAATTCGAACGGCACATTCAACGCATGCACCCCACTATTCGCCATACTCACCCTCAAGGTAAGCTATAAATACTATTATACATCGAACATTATTACCAACTATATTATTTTCGAAATTCATTAAAATTCTATTTCAATATTCGCACCTCAATCTATTTGCAAATTATTTGTATAATAATTTATTAATATTATTGTCAGAAAATGTCCGGAAAACGGATGGAGTTAATTGATTTTCAATATTACAAATAAAACAATTCGATAAACTTTCAATTTATTTATAAAACAATAAATAATTTCCTTCCTGTTTGTTCTTTCAGATTTCACATAGACAAGCGATTTCAGAACAAGTGTTCGTGGAAATGTCTAAGTATTGTTCTAATTTTGCTGTCGGTCGGACTGGCCTCTATGCTGACCTACTTTGCCGGTAAGTTTTAATTGCACTATTTATATAAAATGCATATGTTTGCAGAATTTAGATAATAAAATATGGACATATCGTTTATTTCAATTAATTATTCTAATTAAATACAAGACTTTTTATTATTTATTTCAAAATTATACAAAAAATTATGAAAATGTGTATTTCTATCCACCATTTTTTTCCAATCTTTTCTTTTTCTTCTAGTTGAATAATAATTCACACATTGTACATTATACACCTAGGCAAAATGTGTCTAAATGACAGCTGACTGTCGGTTTTGCAATGAGTTTTCCAATGCACTGCATATCACGCACACACACACACACATATATATATATATATATCGTCGTGTGTGTTTTCATAGAATATATAATATTATCCGGACTTGCGAGTGTATCAACAGCGAGTATTATTGACATTTTCCATTAACTTTTAAAATAGTTGGATGGAAGATTTTTCGCGGAAAGAAAAATAAAAAAAAAATCCAAAAAATAATGCAAATAATTTAATTTTAATCAAAACGGATTTAATATTGTCTCTCTGGAGTACTTTTTGTGTTTTTGTTGGTTTCTGTTAGAGACTGTTTGTTTTTATCCATATATTCGGGATCTCCGATAAAACTGTTCGATTGTTTACTGTTAGGGACTGTAGGGTTTTATCAGTTGAATTGATGGTCTCCGTTAGGGACTGGACGTGTCTAGCAGGTAGCATTGGTTGTCTGTACGGTCGCTTTCGTAGTTCGCGAAAACAACAGGTTGATTCGGACAGTCCCTAATGGAAACACCTAAATCTCGTATACATTATCCACGCCCTTGCGTGTTTTTTACTCTTCCTACTGGACCTGTTCTTCATTTCGGCTAATCTTCAAGTTGACTATGAAGATAAACTAAACAAAAAGCGAAGTCTCTCGACTATGAATCGGACCATACCGCTGTTCAATTGTTGATTGTTCTAAAAAAGAAAACCGAACGACTTGAACCACATCAGATCTTAAATTATGCACAAACAAACTGGCAAAAATTCAACACATCCATCGACACTGAGCTTCAAAACAATGTCTTGCCTGCTCACAAATCCTCAACACCGTAAGAGCTGGACTCCATAGTTGAATCTGTTTCAGATCTCATCAACCGCACAATCGACAAAGATGTTCCAAAAATAAAAGTGTTTGACATTTCAAAACCTCTGCTGCCACAAGAACTCTTCGACGCAGATGGCGCAATCATGTATATAGGCACGATGACTACACACTGCGTTCCGATCTTTAATAAAGAGCACTGGGAATCGCGACTAAATAATATAAAATTAAACAACCATACGTTCCGAAATAATAAAGGATTCATTGGACAGAAGGAGTATAAAACCATTCCACTGAACAGTAACAACTCAGGAACTCCAACATCTGACAAGGCAGACATATCAAATACATTTGGTCTACACTTCCACAATGTGCACAAGATGAATATGAACATAGGTGACACAGTGTTTACTGCCCACGTGAACGATAGTGTTAACAATTTGATCCAAGAGAATCCAGCACCCCGATTCCAGTACAGTCAATTTGAGCCGGCCAGCCCTGCGGTAAAGTCTTTGCCAGATCGTCATCTAGTTAGCCAAGAAACTCTCAAAAACATTATAAGGTCCAGAGCAAACAAAAGATCAAGTGGCCTAGACACAATACCAAACATCGTTTTACGGAATATGTCATCTAACTTTATATGCTTTCTCACCACATTGTTCAATCAGCTGTACAACATCGCATACTTTCCGCAGGCCTGGAAAACGGCCAAAGTGATTCCTATACACAAAAAAGGCAAGCCTGGAAATGATTTAATGACACTACCTGGCTCAATGGACTAGTGTATAAAATGAAGCACCTGTTCAACATGGATGAACATCTATGTAAAACGATACATAGTTTTATAACAGAACGTCAATTTAAAGTTTGTGTAGAATCTAACATACGGTGTCATCGACCTTTACCATTGTTGCAGGAGTGCCACAAGGTGATGTACTCTCCACGCCATTGTACATTATATACACCGCAGACACACCAACACCAACTGCTGATGTAAAGACCCTGCATTACGTCGATGACATTTTGGTATATCTATCAACACCGTTCCTAATAACCGGACAGCGAAAAGTGGACAAAAATAAGGACAAATCCAGAAAAGTGCAAAGCTATAGTGTTCACACAAAAAAATCGTCTAAGCACTAAAAGCATTATTCGAAACAAAATAAATGTAAGCCTGAAGATTAATAATACCACGGTCATCCCGGATAAGTATCTGAAATACTTAGGCATTACATTTAATGAAAAATGCAGTTTTGATGAACATGTCCGATGTACTATTAGAAAAACCACAAATGCATACAATAATATACAATTTATGCAATTCTTCCTAAAGCAGAGCTGAGCACAATGATCCGAATGTTGTGCTACAATCAATAGCTCAGACCTATTTTGGCATATGGCTTTCCAGCATGGTCAACAATTTCGTCTGCACTAATGGAAAAGATCAGACGTTTTGAACGAAAGCTTCTGCGTGCCTGTATTGGATACAGACGCGGAAGAGACACAAGGTCATATAGCTCCGCCCACACAAGAAGAAAGGAAAATAAATCTAATCTAAGTGGAGTTAGTCTCTAGATTTGAAACTTCAAAATGAAACGCCAAATCTACTCTTAGAGACCTGTTCATAGTGACAAATGATTTAAATATTCTTCTTGACCCACATCTACAAGGATGCCTTTAAACAAACAATCCTCAGATCAGTGTGGTCGTTTTAACAGTGAATCTAACAGAACCAAATTTAGTCAAGGAAGAAATTGATGCTGATTGATTACTGATTTTTCGGAATTGATTCACTCAACCAGCGATAAAATCATCCCGAACTAAACTAATAACAACGGATAACAAGCTCAAGAATATTAAATTGGATCACAAAACTTTTCAAAATATTAAAGCTATTACACACAATATAATATACTATAATATTACTACAAATGATGAAGGCAACCTGGCTCGATATCCACTTTGAATCATCGCATAAAAATTTCTAGAAAATCCTTTTTTAACAGTAGAAAGTGCATTGGTGTATTGATCAGCATACACCAATGCACTTTCTTCAACATCACATACCAGATTTGTTAAGGAAATTATCAAACAACAGTATTCGGTTTTAAATAAAATTAATACATTTTTATATAAATTCTAGATTTTACATGAAATAATCTAAAATCGTACTTTTATTTATTAAATGTTGTACCTTTTTTTATTTGCAGTATAACAATCTGCTGTAATCACACTCAAAATATTGTAATTTTAGACCTTTTAAATGTTTTAGTACTCGATAATCGCATATGAAAACAATGTTCTCAAATTCCTGAAAATAAAAAGGTTTGCGAAAATCGGGCTTTGAAATTCCTAAAATTCCATACAAATCTAAAAAATGAGGTCAGAAATTCCTAAAATTCGATAAAATCTAAAAATTGAGGTTAGAAAATATCGAAGAAAATATTTTAAAAAAGTGTATGTCAGTAATATTTTAGTATTTGTCGAAGAATATACAGTCCAAGGAATCCAAGAATAGAACGTAATAAAAGATTTAAAAAGTCTGCAAAAAGCCAAAAGGTTTAAGAATAATCAGAAAAGTGTCAAATTTAAATACCATAATGAGATTTTTCGAAAATTCGGAGCCAAAAGTAATTTCACCAAATAGAATACAGTTTCGGATTGAAGTTTCATGACTTTTTATAAAGTAAAAAGTCATATTGTCACTCCAAAAGAGTTTTTATGTTCTTGTACATGGGCACATTGTGATTAAATTATATTATTTTATGTATGTCAAATGTGTTTTAACATTCTCACTGTCGAGTGACAGTCGGCTAAAACCCTCAACTAAAACTCAACTATAATGAAATAATAATTCGAAAGCATACAGCAATCTAGAATAGTTAACAGTAAATTATTTCGTGTGTGCGGTTGCGTGTGGAAGATACGACAACGAAGAACACAATAAAAACGAGTAGTTGAGTAATTTTTTTTATTGTGTTCACTGATGTGTTGTTGTTTTCGCACACTCATACTCACACAAAATTTGATATTATTCTTCAACATAGTATTCTTCTTGAGTGATATATAATCACTCCAGTGATATTCTAGCAATTCGATGCCTTTCTTATAAATCTATTGGTCCTAGCCTTTAAAATATGCTTCAGTTTCTTCTATTTCTCTTCATTAGAGCCACATTTATTCCCCAGCGAGGCCAGGAATCAATTCGAAGTTCATGCAATTCGGCACGTTTTTACGAGCTTTATTCATGCAAAATATTGTGCACGTGGTCTATTGAGATGTTTATAGTATCTGCTATATTTTGGGCACAGCATCATTTATGTCTGTACGTCCACGTTTAAAGTTTGCATACCAATTTCTTTAATATAATTTTTTGCTAAAGTGTTTTTTCATAAATTAAAACGACTGCATTTAAGAGCTATCTCACTAACTTTCTTTTGAACGTCCTATCACTGCCTAAAAGCTGGCATTTCCCTTAAACAAAATGACCGTAAACTAAAAAAATGCTAGACCAATTTCAAAACATCTATAATGCTATCTCATTATAAATGAGGCCAACTAATTAACTCAAAATCCGCAATAAATTAGTTTGATTGCATTTTTAAATGCTTATATATCAATATAACAACAGCAGCATTTTGAAAATCAAATAAATTGCCACCGCGATCTCGTCCTAACGAAAATCAATAATTTCAACAGAGCACAACCAATAAATTGTATATATATTCATGTCGGTTGCCGTGGTGCATCCACAATAAGCCAAAATCTGTTGTCTTCGTTTAGTTCCTCATTTTCCCTCATCGGCACACTCCCTTGCCTAAATACGATACTACACAACATTGCAATGCGGAAGGGTTACATCTCAATATGTGACGTGCACACATTATTAATCAAATCCCGGAATTATTATTGAATATTCGGTGACCACGAGACTCGTGCAATGTGCAAATATATTTACACACACAATACACTGTCAATGTGCACACGGTCAGACCCGAAATTAAGACACCATAAAGGGGTAAACAATATAACTGCATCTAAATAAGAATTGGTGCGTCATACTCCACCCTTATAATATATGGACGACCAACCAACGGCAGCAGAGAGAGAGCATACAGATACACTGCATCTCTTTGTTATCCTCTTCACAAAACAAAATAAACAGTTTGAATGTGTGGGAGTATTTGTATGCCGTTAGCTGACGATAGAGTTGCAATAAGTTCCGCAAGCTTATGGACAAATATATTATTGACGAGGTTGTTGAAATAGACAGATGTTTGTGGGTTATTTTGAATTATGATTATATATAGTATATCGGGCAGATATTTTGGAGAGTTTTGGATTACGGAAAAAAATGGTGCAAAATATAGGCTGAATGTACACTATTGACATTCGTGCAATATTTGTTTAATGATCGTGCAATGGTATATGTAATCGATGCAGTTAAATTGTGCAAAAATTCAACCTTAATTTTCGTTTTAAATGAAAAAGTATTTAACAATATTTTTTATCTGAAACGTCAAAAAAAAAAGTCGGCTGCTAGATATTAAAATTGCAAGACATAAAGTGCGGACCTTTTCGCAGACATAATTTATGTCTTGCCTGTTTTTTTAGGTCATAACATAAGTCGTGCCATTAGAAAGTCTCGCGGAGTGATAGGAGTGATAGGAAACCGATAAAAAAATATATCAAAATGTAAAAGTTATAACTATTCTCGTAATACACAAATAATCTTGCCGTCGTAAAAATCATGAAAACACAATCGAATGGATTATTCAAATAATAACAATAACATGAAATACTCGAATTGAGTTTAATTTTAAACCCTTTTTATTGGTTATTGTCATTTGTTGACAAAAATTCACTCCTCAGCCTAATTCTTCAGTCCTCCTTATTCCATTCTTGTTACAGTGACAAGAACTCACTTAACAAATTCATACTGACGACAGAAGGAGATGCCAGACCGATAAAAGTGCGTCACTAGAAGTGAGGGCAACGGCAGGTTCCACCATGGCGACTGGTTGGGAACACGCACACACACAAAAAAGTCCTTCAAAAATAAATATTATTATATACATTTTTCTGCATATTACATATATGATGATTGGAAAATATAACATTTAAAATCCTTATGTCTACTGTATTTTAGGTTAAATTTTTATCCAAAATGAGCCATCATAAAAAAATAACAAATGAGGAACGTAGAATTATTGTCAATCTACATAATGCAGGGCAAACATACAGAAAACTATTATTTGTAGGTAAAAGTTCTTCTTCCGTATTTAAAACAGTTAAAGCATTTAAAGACACCAGCCTATTGGAACATAGTGATGTGGACAGACAAATCAATGATTAGGTTGCGCCATAGCCACGGACGAGCTTTTGTGTGGAGAGGTGTTGATGAAATTTTGTCGTTTAAATGTACTCAACACACCATTAAATATATAAAACAAGGTTTAATGGTCTGGGGATGCATATCTTCTTATGGAGTGGGCAAAATAGTAATTCTTGACGGAAAAGTTACTGTAGAAGTCTACAGTAAACTGCTTGAAGCCGTTATAATTCCTGAGGGTAAACGTTTGATTGGTGACGATTTTATCCTTCAGCAGGATAACGCACCGATCCGCACGGGTAAAATTGTGAAGAATTGTCTGCAGACTAATAATAAGGACATTTTGAACTGGCCACCCCAAAGCTCGGATCTATCTCCTATAGAGAATGTGTGGGCCTTACTTAAGTTACGCACAGAGAAGAAATCTCCATCTAATATGAGAGAACTGAAGGCAATTATTGAATCTGCATGGAAATCAATTACTCCAGAAGAGTGCAGACAATTTACTTGTCATTTCCTGGAAGACTTTCATTGCGGCTAATAAAAAGGTATGTTCTTTTGGAACATAATATTTACTCATGGATTTTAATGTTGTCTGTATTAATTTCAGGAACTACCAAAATTGGACTTTTTTTGGTTGATTTGTAGCCAAGTATTATAATACTAATTTAAAAAATGAAAAAATATATATAACAATAATTAAAAGGTCACTTTGTATACTGATTTAAAAAACATTTGTGTTTAAATTCTATTGGAATTAACTGTATATTCAGTTGAGTAGATGTAACATCCGTAAAAAATCTTGCAGTCAAAATGTGTGAGCGAATGCATAATACGCCGCGCTTTTAGAGCTCATCCGACAAGATTGGAAAAGATGTCAGTAATTCATTAGGTATTCTTCGGAAAAATTTGGGCCTGGACAGACGTAGCAATGACATCATATATAGTCTGGTCTTCCGCCATTAAATACGAAAAACAATTTATAAAACACTCAGCCGCGCTGAACGTACCGATCGGACTGTTAAAAAAATCCTATAATGGTGATCAATATACTTTTATCAGACAAAAATTAAAACAAAAAACAGTATTTTTCCTCTATAATATAATTAAATTTATTGTTTCTATTGTTTTCGAAAAGGTTTCTTAGAACGAATTTTATATTCACAGCTTATATTGGCATTAAACGGGTTCCGTTTGAAGATGGCAGTGTTTGTTTAATGGTGGACGGTGATAAGTGGAGCAGAGTGGTGCACGACTGGAGAGTGGTGGACAAGGGGTGCGGAGACAACGGAGTGGTGTACAATTGGAGCGTGGACAATTGGGTGGGCAACGTGCACGGGGGCAACATGGTGGACAACTGGGGCGGCAACCAGACGGGCAACTGGAGCCTGGTGGTGCACAACATGGCTGCAAATTGTACAGATCGAAATATTTAAGAAACATTCCTGAGCAAATAGATATTTAGATAGAACACTTACGAAGAGGAGTGGCTGACAGCCACCGGGTGGGCAATAGCCACTGGGTGAGCGTGGATCAGAGGTGCGGAGTGCACGACTGGGGAGGCGAGGACAACTCCTGGAGCTGGAGCTGGGGCGGCGACGGCAGCGGCCAAGATGCAGGATACAACAAACTAAAAGGATTACATCGTTTGTTAATAAAAAACCTCTAAATTCCACCTGATTATCGCAGGAGAAACCAAAAGCACTTTTTCAGTGAGTATATAGCTCACTGAAAATACCGTTGGAAGGTAACGTACCAATTTGAACATTTTGAGGGATTTGGTGGTTTTGATATTACACGATAGTAAATTGAACACTGAAGTGATACTCAGATGACTGATGCTGTTCTGGAAATACGGCAGACCTTTTATATTAACGATCGTTCCGAAATGTGTAATTGGTGGGACTGAGTCGGCAAGGTACGAGACAAGCACGAAAATACAGCCTCTTATCTCGTAGTATGCTCGTTCGCACGAAGGAAAACACGCAACCGTCAAAAGGTCTTTCAGGTGCGCATGAGATTTATGTGATCACGCGCGCGCGCTTATTGCCTCTCAGTCTACGGCACAGTGTCATAATCATGAGATCGATGTGTCGCACGAAACGAAAGAAAAAGTGATCTTGAAAACATGAGTCCGAGTACAGGTTTTGTCTTGTAAGGCACGCGTACACATAAGATCGCGTGAACAGCATAGCAGTATTCTCCAGTCGCCAAGTGCATGTGCACATACTTACGAGTTCGATTATAATTCTTGAGTATATGTAAATTAGGTACCTTTGAATGTGTGTGTGCAATTGATTCCAGCATTCGATTTCATTATAAACTACAAAAATATGCTCTTTATTGCACAATTCGTGCGCTTGCAACCAAATTTGTTGATTTATTTGTTGTCAAATAAATAACATTGAGAACTTGTGTGTATGTATCATTGTGTGAGTGTATGGGATGTGTGTGTATGTATTCATATCTGAGTGTCTCATACTATATTGCGTATAGTTTATGCGATTCATTGAATCGAGAAAAACATAAGATTGTTTTTGCTTTTGTTTACGTTTGTAGTGTATTTTCGAGACGGCAACGAACGGTGTCGGTGGCGCCAAGTGTTTTCAAGTAAAGTTTATAAAGTGGTCGATTTATCGAACTGCATATTTTTAATTAATTTGATGAAATAATTATTTTAAATTAAAGTGTGGATATTTCTATATAGAAGTATAGTTTATTTATCACTATTTTCAATATACTTTTCACTATATTATATATTTTAAAGAATTTGTAAGCAGCAATTGAATTTGTTTTATAAAAGTTTTGAAATATATATATTTTTTAAATTAATTTAAAATTGTACATTCTACTATATTTAAAATATAAATTAACTAATTATGCACTATAAATAGATGTAAACTCACAATTTTCAAAATTATAATAATATAGGCTTTTAATTGATTAACAATTATTTATACTTTATAACGACACTTTGTTATTAAAGTCAAAGTTGTTCCTAATTGTATGTGTGCGTCCATAATTATAAATAAAAAGTGTGTGTTAATTATTATAATATTTTCTGTTTTTTAAGATTGATCATAAAAGTATTGTAATAAAATATTATAATATAATTCTCATCATATATCTATCAATTACCATAAATCTAAGAAAAATGTATAAATCGATTAATAAAAAAAATATATCGTAATTAAATCTACAAGAAAATAATATATGATCCGATAAACCGAAATGACCACTTACATTATTGATTCTCATTGGATCATGTAATCCCTTGTGGGACATAGGGCCAGTGTGAGATGTCGCACACCGGATTCATTGACCATTACGGGTTCACACGAGTGATCAAGTCATGCTAATGTGCTGTTTGTGCTATGTTACTCCTATTGGAGCTACTGTGCTCTAACACTCACAACACATCCCCGATGGTTAGAAGTCTTAATTTGCCCTGACGC
>JANSTU010002616.1:0-18483 GCA_027564075.1 Bolitophila hybrida
CAAACGCACACACACCGTCGAACGTACACCCACTCCATATCGAGAGATTCTGTATAGAGGAGGGGGAAAGAGAGAGGGTCAAGGACAGACAGGTTGGACCAAGGATCGCGTGGTGAGAACCGGTGCCAAACAGGTGCGCCGAGAGGAATCGCGTGAGGGTTACGCGCGAGAAAAAATCCCCGCGTGTGTACGAGCGCCACAGAAGACTGATGGAGAGTAAGTATTTTTTTTGTATTTAGATTTAAGAAAAAAACTAAATATAAAGTGTTCCCTTGGGTAACTACGTGTCATATTTTTTTATTTTTGTGTTGCGGAAGAACAACCCCCACGACCTTGCCGTCCGCTGAGTCGAAGCCAGGCATACCGAGAATTGCTGGGAGGATCGAATTTTCAATTGTTGTTTATATTTTAATTACAAATTAACAATTTTAGAGAGGCACAAATTGTTTGTCTTACATATGTCAAACGTATCCATAAAATTGTACCATAATGAGAAAAAGACAATTATATTTATCTTTTTCTCTCATATGTAAAATTTTATCATCTCTTCTTCAGTAAAATAATGCAGGAAATCAGCGCAGTGGTAATATAAACCGACCTTGTATCGTGAGTTTAAAATTGAAGATCCACACGTTCAGTTTTTTTTTTTGTCGAAAGGGCTAAAATATTATTTATTATTTAAATTATGAATGAAATAAACACAGATTTAAGATGATTTTTAATTATATAACACATGCTGAAACTGTTTATAAAGTGATATCTGTGAACTGTTATATTTTGTGAATAGTAAACTTTATGTTTGAGTTTATAACCTAAAATATTTACAGAATTAATAAATAGATACATTTCATAAATAGATTTTAGGCAAGAAATATAGTAGCTGTAAACAAGTACACACAGCCTAGGAAAGAATTTCAGTTTCATTTTAATGCTAAATTGTAATAACATAAACAAAACGCTTGTTGTTTGTTATTTTTATCCGAGTTGTTATCACAGACGAATCGCCGGGTAAGTTTTACTATCAGACTGCGCTGCGATAGTTATGGTTGGATTTCACTCTCGTATACTTAAATGCATGTTATAATTATTTATTTTTATTTAATACTAATATAAAATATCAAACAATAAAAACACTGCAAGAATTGTGCAAACAGTACCTGCCGATGTTGTAGCACCGTGTGACTTCTATTCGAAAATGAAATTGTTGCTCAAATGTTGTTCCGAGGATGAAGATACCATCGAATCAGCGGTGACGCTACAAGACTACTGAAAGAAGTACCGGTTAAGTCGTTCTCGTATGATGCACTTTTAAGTTTATTTCTTTTATTTTCTAAAAGCAGTGTATATATCACCTGCTTTTGAAAATATATTTTCTAGAATTCCACTATGGAAAAAATAAGTTCGACGTATAAACTGAGCAAACTTTATTGAGCAATAATTACAATATAATAATCGTAGAACGGCAAGGGCAACACCAATTTGTTTGCAATAAATTTTGCGCCAATTTTACTGTCAATTTAGTATTAAATAAATAATAATCAAATATTTTTGCAATACAGTATTTGAAAACCTAATTATTTTATTATATTATTGAGAAATCATGACTCCAACAGCAGCCACATCACCAACAAATGGAACAACTACTCAAACCACGGATACTGGTCACGATGAATACCAGTACCTAAATTTAGTACGACAGATTTTATTGAAAGGTAAAAGTTTAGGTCTAAATAAAGTTATTTTGTGTTAAGTTAAAAAAAATTAAATGTATTGTAGGAAAAAAACGTTCCGACCGTACGGGCGTTGGAACTATTTCGCAATTTGGAGCTCAGATGCGCTTTAGTCTTCGTGACAATCAACTGCCATTGCTTACAACAAAAAAAGTATTTTTACGCGGCATTGCCGAAGAACTACTGTGGTTTATAAAGGGCAGCACCGATGCCAAAGATTTACAAGCAAAAAACGTTCGAATTTGGGATGGTAACAGCACACGTGAGTTTCTGGACAACTGTGGATTTACGGACCGTCGCGAAGGTGATCTAGGTCCAGTGTACGGTTTCCAATGGCGTCATTTCGGTGCTGAGTACAAAACATGCGAAGATAACTACGCCGGTCAAGGTGTGGATCAACTAAAAGACGTCATCGAACGCATCAAGAATAATCCAAACGATCGACGAATTATTATGTGTGCTTGGAATCCTGTTGATGTACCCAAAATGGCATTGCCACCGTGTCACTGTCTGGTACAATTCTATGTGGCCGACGGTGAACTCTCCTGTCAGTTGTACCAGCGATCCGCAGACATGGGTCTAGGCGTTCCGTTTAACATTGCTAGCTATGCCCTTCTAACGCACATGATTGCCCATATAACCGGTTTGCGAGCTGGTGACTTTGTGCATACGCTGGGCGATGCTCATGTGTACCTGAATCATGTGACACCGCTCGAAGAACAGTTGAAACGTACACCAATTGCATTTCCAACGTTACACTTTAAAAATGCCGATCAAATCAAGACAATCGAAGATTTTACGTACGATTCGTTTGAGGTGCGTGATTACAATTCGCATGCAGCCATCAAAATGGAAATGGCTGTTTAACAGTTAGTAAAACATGTATTTTTTATATTGTATAGGTGTAGGTACTTTATGTTCTTTTCCATTAAACGTATACGATTCTTAGAATTGATTAGTATCTTAAAAACTATACATTTTCAGTTTTGTTCTTCCTTTCATTTTAATTTAACAGTTATCGCGCTTCAGAAGCAACATTTATATTGAAATAAAACTCTTATTTGAACACATGTATTAAAAGTACCAAATTAAACAAATAAACAATATAATCATGAATATAAATTATTTAGTTTTCTTAAAAATCCAACATGCACTTTCAAAAAAAAAAATATCATAAACTGTATTTTTAATTACAATTCATATATAAATGCCTTAGGCGTATGTATATTATAAAAATTAAAATATATTGAAATTAAAATGACGCGTTTACTGTAATTTTTTTTAAAAAGCACAAAAACACTGACAAAATGGTATTACCGTATTTGCGTATTATTTTTGTGTGTGGGTGGCGATAAGCGCTTATACCTCAGCAGAGATGGAGTGAGATATATATGAAACAACGGGTTATTGTTCGACAGAACTTCCACTTAATCTTCAACTTATCAGTCTTATTTGGCCACATAACAGTACGGTATTTTTTTGTTTGCAAATCATTATTTGCAATTATATATAGTAGAAAAATTATTTTTTTGTATTTATATTTATATATATATCTATGCGTATATATCACCACATTTCACTGTCTTCTATAGGACCACCGGGAGCCTGTTGTTGTTGCGGACCCTGTAAATAATAACAAATGTGAATTGTCCCTGTTCTTGATTAGAATTAGTACCTCGAAAGTTTGTGTGCCAACAGCCATAGAAGTATTACTTGTGTGTAACGCTGACAGTTGTTGCGTAAGGGCTAGAGTACCAGTCTCTGTAACCTGTACTATGGACCACATTATATCTATAGACAAAATTATATCAGAAAGACTATGAAAATTGGTAAGAAATAGAAAACCTACCACCAAAAAATGTTCCGTACGATGTACATAGTCTCCACTTTGTTTGAAATGAGCCAAGGAAATTGGGACTAGTCAAAGTCACCGATATAACCGTCTCCTCGCCGGGTTGCAATACATTTATCGGTGTTTCCGTTTCATTGACGTTTGACGTGCACTTTAGATAACATCCCAGTGGCCAGGCATCGTCACCACAATTTTGTATTTTCCATGATTGTACGTAACTGTTAAAACAAAAGCAACAGAAATAGAGATACCGTTAATCATACATAAGCTAAGCAGTTTGCTACAGGTACAGAGATACCGTAAATATGAAATATATAGTACTTTGTATTCGGTGTGACACCTTCACCCTCGCCCACAGTTACATCGGCCAGTATCTTCATCGATGGTAGTTTCTGTCCAGAATTGAAGTCAAAGTAACATCCTACCGCAGCCTGGAGATTCCTGTACATAAAAAAACCATCATATTATTACTTTTTTTTTGTAATATCTTAACTACCCTACTTTGCATTAAAATTCTCTAGTAACCCTGATTATACACAACATTGACCCTATCAATAATTAATATACACAGCAATATCAATAACAGTACACGTAATTTATTATTATTTACTTGCTAGATCTTTGTCACTGATATACATATGTTTTACTTATCTATTTATATATATTTATGTACTCTGTATACAAAGAAAAACAACAGATAACATAACCTCACTTACCAGTTATTCATGTCCAGAAAGAAGCGAGCGGTTGCATAGTTAAGCTGATTGCCGAGTACCTTCTGAAGCTGACCGACGAGCTCATCGTGATCGGTGGTGCCCATACAGCTGAACTGCTGCAGAAATGACTGTTCAATTTCAATGTCACTCGGCCCAGGGCCAGTGTTCCCGTCAATGTCCATGGCAAATAATGTCGAATGATCGTAATGCAATAGTCTATATAATGCGCAAATGATTTCGCTGCGTTTTGCTGTATAGTCTATGTGCCGTTATTCTATTCGTAGGACTTCTTAGGTTCTTCTTACTTGATGATGAACTAAAAGTTTGATTTAAATATATATTAAAAACACAGAGAAATGTATATGAAAAACAAGAAGCAGTAGGTTTTGACATATATTGTGTTTGTGTGCGACATTTTGAGATGTGCGTTAGTTTGCGTTGATTTAATACTACAAGCGTTACAAAAATCCCAACGTACACAAAAAAAATACCGAAATAGCAAAATCTCATGCAGACAGTTAATTTATGGGGATAACGATTTCTATCAAAACTAGATTGTGCTGAAAATCTTTAGAAATTTTCATTACCGTACGATAGGCATGTAAAATCAGGAATTTGTAAGGTGCAAGCGAGAAGTCCAATATAACGCATTGCAACGGATGACATTTTCGTTTTTATAAGAACAATTCTTTTGCATTTACAGTGTTGCCATAACTAGACATTGAAAGGTAATAATAATAATAATAAAGTGAACTTAATGTAAAATTGAAATTTTATAAAACTTCTTTATTTTATTTTAAAATATTTTTTTTAGTTAGAAACGTACCCTGTTCCGATACAAAAACAAATTTAATAAATTTAATATCGAGATAAATATAGTGTTTTCAATAATTGTTAGAAGAGATAAAACTGACGTTTTAAAACCAAAATATATATTTTGAAACATTTATAATCCTAAAAACAAGTTGTGTAATTAAAATCATTATTGTTCTCAATCTCAATTAATAATAATAGTATGATATTAATTCTCTTATGTGTATAATATGATGATTGTAATATTTGTGTCATAATTGCTCACATAAAACAAAAATTGCTCACTTTATCTACACTGTATTTGTTATGTTAATTTATGGCATCAATGTCCCGTAAGGTGTGTTGAATTTGGCCAAGCGAATTTCTCTCATGTTGAGGCATGAATTCTTGTCACAATGACAACAATTCAAATCATACCTGTTGATTTAAAGTACTACATTCAAATACCTGTTGATTTAAAGTAATACATTCGAAAAAACTTTTCGGTCTGTCGGGAATCAATTCGGCTTCGACAATTGTACGAGTTTCTCGCACTAAAAATGCCTATAATGCAGACATTATTTGTCCATCAAAAATATCTTTTTCACTTTTTATTTGTGCTACATTTTTTTTTAGGTTGTGATGTTGCATGTAGAAATGAAACAAAAAAAATGTCCCTGCGAACGGAACTTGAACCTAAAAAAATATTATATAAAAGCTGCCAGAAATTCATATTTTGGGGGATGATTTTATGGTTTATGTTACCCAATAAGAGTTCATAGTGCCTAAGAGAAACTACATAAATGTTGCATTCAAACAATGTAAACAACATAAAATTCACCTTAATACGATAAAACACCTTCTCAATTGAATAATAAAAGCGTCTGTATAATTAACAATAAGATTGATCGAAATATGTTATCATAATAAAAAAAAAGTTAAATCGCTTTCATTTGAGCCATAAGATCATCAAGGCTAAATTCAGTGGTGCTGGCGGTTGCTTCGCCGGAATGTACGTCTACGATCGGTGCTGCTGCCTCGTAGGCTAAACGAAGACCAGTACCTTGATGCGTCTTATCTGATGAATTTACTGCCACCTCTTCGTTTGCGTCCTCCGACACCAATTCAATACCATAAAAGTTCTCCTCATGCAACGGTGTATCGTCCTCCTCAACTACGATCGCTTCCTCTTTCTTAGGCTTAGCATTAAATTCCTGCTGACGCTGCAAACAGAAACGATCGTCGCACTGTGTGTTCGGTTTTAGTGTCATCCGTGGAAAGAAATCGTTCAGTGCATTGTAGCCCAGATAGTTGGAAACCTCTCCAAAGTCCAGTAGATATTTTAGAGTGTTCTGTACCAGGAGACCAGCAACAATACCCATGGTTGTTGGAAGACTTGCAGCACAGACACCTTCACGTTTCAATGTTCTCTCGTCAATGTTTTCGGCCACAACAAGCGGTGGAGCACATGCAAAACAGGCCGTCTCACCGGGCTTCAACAACTGAATGTGTCCGGACACTGCGTTTTCAGACACACCCGACTCAAACCAATGCAAGTCCAGTTCGTTGCAGGCCGTATTAATAGCCATTCGAGCCTCGAAATTATCTACACAACTAAGCACCAAATCCACAGGACTTGTTCCATCCAGACTGCCAGTTTTAATGGCATTCAGAAAATGATCAAACGATTCCATCGTAGTAATATTATAGTCATTTGTCTGTATATTAACATCTGGATTGATAAAGTTCAGTGTACCAGCAGCTGCGGCAACCTTAGACTGACCAGCCTGATCGGGAGTAAAAAACAAACGGTTCATATTGGCCAACTCGACTTTGTCATAGTCGAAGAGTATTAGCTTTCCAATGCCACAGCGTGTCAACATGTCAGCGGTAACAGAACCCACTCCACCGATACCGACAACAGCAACACTCTTGCCACGAATACGTTCGTAGTCTTTGACAATGCCCATTCTCTGCAAGGCCATCAGACGACTATACGGATTCGAGTCCACAACTTCCGAGGACATTTTCGCAATCTTCTGGCGTCCGCCAGTGCTCTTGTATTTCTCTAGTTCATGCTGTAGCTGGGCGACCTGCGCCTGTAATTCTTCAACTGAGCTCATGTTGTGTCTAAAATTATAATTCAATATAAGTTTTTCTAAGATAGATGCTGAATTAGAAAGGATAAACTTACAGTGACTCGTATATAATGTTTTCGCTTGCGTGTCAAAACATATGTTACACCTTTGTATAAATATATTCATTTTGACTTTTCTTTATGCTTCATACGCATTTTATGTGTTTTTTCTGTGTAGTTTCTACTGACGTTTACAAATTCTGAAGTGCTAAAAAATTACAATAGATGTCACCTGTAAAAACATAACAGAAAAACCAACATGATGAAACACCTATCCACGATTTAGTTCATAATAAGTAGAATAGAGGCAGCACATACTCAAGATGTGCATGCGTTTAAAAAAAATAATATTTATTTAGATTAGCAAAAATATAAAATGTATAATAACTATATTTCCAAAAAAAAAAAATGTGGTTCATAACTTTTATTTAGTAACACAAAAAATATTTTTTTTATGTTTAAACTAAAATTGAATACACAATTCTCACAAATGGGATTATAAATTTAAATCTGTGTATCACAATTTTTATTTTCAGAAAACGTGGTGTTATCACAATGTCATACAAAACTAACCACAATTCGTGTATTTCATTTTATTGTTGTTGTGGGTCGATTTGGAATGCAGACCTCGTTAGTGAAGTCTTGTCACTAAGAAACTTGATGACATGAATGCAGTTTTTTGGTGACCAAACTGTTCTTAAAATATTATCCATATATGCTGTGATAAAAATGCACACGAGAGAAATTCAGTTGACACTTGACTAACATTCAACACAAAGCATTTAATAAGTACATTGAAAAATATGTTTTTTATCTTTGAGTCGAGCTTTTATAAGATTGTCGTTTACCATTACCACCGATATGACTAAGTGAAAATTACGATATGATAAATAAAAAAAAACAAACGATTCGTTCATATAATTGCCCAGACAGCACATTTTTATTCTCGAATTATGTCCATAAAATTGTGATTTTTTTTTATTTAAAAAAAATCATTTCAATAAACTCAAAATGACTGCCTTAAAAAATATTTTGTTCATAAATAACAGATTATAAATATATATATATATACACACACATAGAGTCAGAGAACAATGATTTCACAATCAATGCTGGTGATATTGTGTGTGTGTTTTTTTATTTTGTTGTGGGCGCACCGTCTTTGTTCGCCTAGGCCTTGGCTGTCATCTTACGTGGTTCAAGTCGCACCTGGAAGCCTTCCTCACGCTTCAGAATGATGTCAGCCTGGAGCTTGAAGTCGGACTCCTTGAGATCAGAGTGCACCCTGTAGTTACGAAGGATGGTCGACAGAAGGATCTTCAGTTTCAACATGGCGTACTTACGACCTAATTTTTATGAAGTTTTTTTTAAAATAATTTTTATGCGTTAAGAAACAATGTTTAACTTACCCACGCAACTTCTGGGACCAGCCGAGAATGGAACGAATGCATAGTAATGCCTGTTGGCCTGACGTTCTGGCAAGAAGTTGTCGGGATCATATTTTTCAGGATTTGGATAGATGGCCTCGTTTCTGTGCAGTTTGTATGTGGCCACAGCAACGGTAGCACCGGCCGGTATGACATAATCGCCGGATGCTAGTTTAAGATCTTCCTTCAACTGACGTGCGATCAATGGCACTGGAGGGAACATTCTCAAAGTTTCCATCAAACAACGTTCCAAGTACTTCATCTCCAGTGTGTCCTGGAATGTAGCTGGACGATCGGAATCACCGAAAATTCCATGCAACTCCTCGACAACCTTTTGCTGAATTTCCTGATGCACACCCATGATGGACAAGAAGAACGAGCTTCCGGCCGCCGTTGTGTCGTGACCTTCAAACATGATTGTGTCCACCTGTTCCTTGATCTCCTTATCGGTAATCAAAGCACCATTCTGTGCACTCTCCAACAACAGGTCCAGGAAAGCCAAACGCTTCTTCTCACCAATGTCGTTCTCTTCAACGTCCACATCCAAATCATCACTAAGTCCAGCCGACTGTCCAAACGACAGACCCTCAACGGACGTAAGACCATTGCTTGGCTTCAGATTGGCTTCGGTCGTTTTGATTTCTGTCTCAGCCAACGATCCACGTGCCCCCTTTGCGAATGCCTCACGCTTGCTTCGGATAACCTTCTTGGTCAAACCGTGAATGATGCTCAACAATTTAACCTGCTTGGTTGCGTACTGTGTCAGATTGAATACCCAGTTGGCACGCAGGAACAGACTGCGATGACGGACATGCAGAATGTCACACATCTTCATGACAGCCATAGCATAATCGTATCCGGATTGATCTTGTGTTTTCTTCGACACGCCCATAGCGGTTTCTGTATAGATTAAATGTATAAGCTTAAGTTTTTTTACGTATATTTAAATATTTCATAATGTTCTAAAATAGGTCTAGTAAACACAATGCGACGAATTCTATTTAGGTTCATCGTAAATTGTTTTGTTGTTATAGAAATGGCGCGCTGTTTCTTTAGAATCGCATTGCTTGTCTATGTATATAAATATATATATATATATATAATTATATGATCGTTTTGCGTCTTACCATTCATAAACATAAATAATCATCACCTTATATATATACATATATGTGTGTGTGTGTGTACAAGTGCTCGCTCCCAACTCGAGCTATACTAAGAACATAAGTGTTTGATCTCAATAAACTAATACAAACAACCTATAATATTTGTATATTATGTGATAATTCATGTCTATTATGGACTATAGGCGGCGTGGCGTCGGCATGCGTGCGTCTAATCTGCATTACCGCACACACTTGCTATTATAATAAAAATATATATAGATGATTTTGAAGAGTATATTATAAATCAGGGAAAGTAGAATTAACTGGATGTCATTCGGTTATGATATAATTAAATATTTTGTAATTGCATGTAATTTCTGTGGTAGTTTTTAAAACAAAAATAAAAGAACATTTATGGAAATTGAAGTGATGACTTTCTATATCTGGTGACTTATGAGAAAGCCAGTTGAGGACTGGATTTACGAGGCTTTAAATATGTAGTATATACGCATATATTGTGTTCTCATCGCGTGAATTTGACATTATGAGGCTGATCGAGAGAGCATAATGACCGTAATCATATGTGGAAGTGGCGGCAAGTTACATGGGAATTATGTATGTGTATAGATTTATATAAGTTTCTATTAGGATTGGTGTGCTATGTATTAAATTGTTCTGTAGATTGAGTGCAGTTATAAGAAGCGAATTTATTCAATAATACTTTATTGCAATTTTCTCGTCCGGTGTATTGAGGACTTTTACTTTAAAAAACGTAGTTTAATAGTTTAGAGTTATTTACGTTTTTTTAGCTGAATTTCGTGTTTAAAACTATTGATTAAAAACAAAAAAGTTTAACGTTTTCATTCCTTTTCCATTTTTGTTCTCTGGCTTCTTCTCATAAAAACCGTTTTTGTCAACGATGAGAATACGTCGAAAAATGGATTTATCCACTTTGGAATACGAAAAATCGACGCATTACTTTACATCAAAGTTGCAATTTTGTTTACCTTGATTAGAATAAATGAAAATGTGGCAAATTATTGGTCGCGTAAATAAGTATTTTCGTCAGGACTTGTAGAAAAAACAATCGCGCCTCAATCAAAAACTTTTTAATTTCAATGATTCTTTGTCAAAGTTTTACCGTTTATTCCTCCAAATTAACTTAAAATCAAGTTAATTAAATGTTTACATGATACAACAAAATGGAGGATTAAGTTATACAATGAAAAAACTACATAACCAAAACTACGCTTCAATATATCTCCGCAATATATATATCAGAAACGAGAATTGCCAGCACACTATATACAATAATAAATGATATAAATTCATTAAGATTTGTGCGCACACATTTCCTATTCTCATTAATCTCTTTGGCTTTCAGACTCCATGTAGACGTTTTTAGACAGAGAGACGCAGGTCTATAATTGCAATTTGTTCTATGCGCTAACCTATCTAACCTCGATAGCATTGTTCTCTCTCGGCCTATGGCTCTGATGCTCGACCGCGATTTAAGATATATAGATGAGAGTAATATTTAAATAGGGCACACATATTATTTGGATTAATCTTCATTATATGAAATAAGGTCTGCGCGCAGTTTGTATATGAAAATTGAGATAGATATAAAATTCTGAAGGTGACATTCAAATTTTGGACGTGCCGAAACAAAATATGCGGAAATTATAAATTGATAAACATACCCAATAGGATCTCTACGGTGGCCTCGCTCATGTAGTCGTGAGCATCGAACGTCTTTCCAACCTCACTGCCCAGCTTCTTGACCACCTGACGTGAGTTCTCGTTGAACAGATCAATGAAACTCTTCAGTACATTCAAATGGAAGGTGGGTGCAATCAATTTCCGATGGGAACGCCATTTGTGTCCTATAATATAATTTTCTTATTTAGATGCGTGTTCTAAAACTTCTAGATATAGAAAGAGGTCAAGTCATTGTCACATTATTCATTTGCCTATATACAATTGAAGTAATTCAATTAAAATGCCATTTTTAGAAATAAATGATAATGAGTTAACCCATTTTAAATGAAAACAAATATATTCGAGTTGCGCAGACACACAATATGCAGTTCGGGGTCAATTGGGTTAAAATTTCGATGACTACGAATGTCGTTCTGCGTCAAATATTTAATTATAAGTTTTTTTTATATATTAGAATTTGTTTTTTTTTAAATACAAAAGATTGAAGAAGTACCTGTGCTGATGAGCAGACCATCTCCAAGCCATGGCTTGAAGAAGCTGTACTCGTAGGATTTGTCAATGTACACTTGACTGCTGAGAATCAACTCCACATCACGTGGATCGAACAGAAGTACAACAAGCTTAGGTCCAATCCAGAGTTTGCTGATTGTTGCGTAGGCAGATGACTTGCTCACGAGATTCTTGAATACATCTAAAAAATAAGCGTTTTAAGATAATTTTTAAATATTTTTTAGTAGATCTTACTATGGGAAGTTCCAATTAGATCAACTAAATTGCCGATCAGCGGTAGTCCATCGGGTCCGGGTAATTTTTCGGCCAGTTCGATCATGTGACGTCTGGACAGTTTCCAGTAAACGAACCACAGTGCCAAGGCTGGTACCAATAGGAAATAGAAAACACTGCTTGCTGCGATAACGCCAGAGGCGGATGCAACTTCAGCAGCCACTGTTCCCGCCATCTCTCTGGAAAATTGCACAAACACACAGATTTTATATAAACAGAACAAACATTCACTCAAACTATAACATTTTTCCACAAGGGTAGAAAAAAACGGAGACGCTCTTTACCTCCACTTTCACTGGTCTTTCACGGGGTGAATTTTTAAGTAATTCCAAACTACCACAATTCGAGTTTAAACGATTTATTTCGGTTGTCTTGCACCACGATCACGATCGCATTAAGTGAAGCGATGTTAACGAAGCGGAAACCTACACTAACTTATTCTAGCAGCAGACGTCCGCTTTTATAGCCTCTATAAAGAAGTATATACGCAAATCACACAAATTGTATATATATTTATATATATATTCAAAAGCGCTATAGAATTTGACACGAAATCCCCGCTCGCTCGTCCCGCTGACCCGCTAGCGTAAATTAATCTATATACATTTATATATACTCTATGATATATCGTACACAAGTGGCCGTGTGTAGTATAGATTTCCATATTTCGTGTCATTTCCAGAAACAACAACTAAAAAATATAACGCATATCAATATTATTATATACTACTAATTCGTCGCAAAACGGACATTACGTGGATTATCGATTAGCTGCAATTTGAATTTATAATATTTAAACAAAAAGGTGATGCAAAAATTGCGCACTTCAATGCAAGCGTTGCAAGTTTAGAATATGAATTTAAAAAAAAATAGAAAAAACACTTATATTTGCACTCGCGTGCAAGCACAAGAAAATTAAGATAACTCTTCAAGCGGTTTGTGAAGAAAATGTAAGTGATTTTCAGCGTGATCTAATACAAGTAGAAACGTAACACATGTGCACCGGCATCATATATAAATGCACTTAAGTGCGTAAACACGTTGTTTGAGAAGTGCATATACGATGCTCTATAATAATAAATAATATATAATAAAATGTAGTTTATTTGTGTTTATAAGTTCTAGACTATATCTTGGAGGTTTCTTCGAGTTTAGAGCGCAGTTTAGCAGTTAATGGGTGTGCTTAATCAATGTCCGTCAACATAGAGTTCAAGATGGTGTGTTAGTTATGATATATAATCATTTTGTACGGGTATACGAGGGTTTAATTGGGTAGCTTTATTTTTTTTTTGTTATTTCTACTGGAAGACCAAGTCCTTCTACGAAAAGTAAACAATTTTCGACCAAAAAAAAATACATCTGTTTTTGTCGATGATTTTTGTTTCAGTATGGTCAGGATGTGGAGTGGTATTTGATATTATTATTAAATGAAACTGGAAGAAAAGTATGCAACTATCGCCGAACGCCGATCGAAGAGGCGTTTTTTACACAATTCAGTAGTATGCAATATTATCGCCTCGCCACTATAGTGTGGACCGATACACGAAACAGTTTGCATGTAAACCCATCATATTTTGACACATCCTGTTCGCGCGCATCAGTGAATAGATATTGTTATTATGTTTTTTTTATGATTGCATTAAAAACCTACATCCTGATATTAGATAACTCGAATTGCACTTCCATTATGTACAACAAAACATTAGTTTTTTTATTTGTTGGGATTTTATGTTGCATGTTATTTTGAGGTTATAAACATAAACAATTATTTCTATAATATAATGTTTTTTTGTACAATAATACATATCATGTAATACAATAATAGTAACTAAATGGAAAATATTAGATTAAAACTAATTATATATCGCATTTTAATAACATTTTGCTATTGGCGATAACAATTGGGCTGCTATCTCATATGAGAGCCGAACGCCAGGCAATCGCCTATAAAAATTGCGTGCGTACTACCGATTTGACGAACGCCTCGTTTTCATGGCGATACGCGATACGTTAGCTTACTACCAAATCGCCTGGCGTTCGCACTTGCATACACCCGCTGCATGTCTATTATGTTTTCTAATGACGTCAAATTCAAGCGTGGAGATTTGCTCGATAGATAAATCATACAAGAGCATTATCAATGCCCAACGCTCATTACGACAAACAGTGTAACATAGTGTAAATCATGCGGTAAAACCGGTGAACCACAAATATAAGCGCCAATGCTTATTTTTAGATCGGTAAGATGGAGCTCCTGCACACTATGCAATTATGCAATTGATGTGAGACGATATTTAGATCGAACGTATCCAGCAGATGGATTGGGCGAAAAGGCCCCACTCAATGGCCTCCAAGATCTCCAGATCTAAACCCATTGGATTTTTATGCATGGGGTTTCATGAATTCAATTTCAATTGATCATCCTTATCAGCGAATTGAAGAAGCAGAAGTTAAACTAGCAGATAATCTTTCAAATATTCACATGAAGGAAGCAATCCTGCGAAGATGTGATTAATGCATTCATCAACATGGAGGCCATATTGAAAATTTAAGATAATAAATTATTGTTCTTTATTACCTAATAAAATGTTTTATAATATTACCCAAAATTAGTGATTTTACTTTAAAAAATTGACTATGGATTTTTGAAGTAGGTACTAATAAACAATCCAGCACGGTGGCGGATGAACTTATTTATAAAGTCAACGGCAGCGTGCTCAGTCTCAGTTAGCGCGGAATACTGGTTGCCGCATTTGCGTTCTGTGTGTTGTGTTGTGTGTGTGTAGGTGTGTAGGTGAACTATCCATCTAAAAACTAAGTCGACAAATACTTGTACAATTCGGACCAGTCGTTAGATTCGTCTCTATCATCATTGATCGATTTTAAATTATATATTATTTCTTTTCTTTTCTCATTATAATACCCATCAAAATAGACTTTCTCATCAGGGTTCCAAAAATAATGCGTCCTTGTGGTAACTATCGACGATTGAATTATTCAACTGTATCCCATAAATATCCGTTGTCGCACACATTTTTTTTAAATGCGCTAATCACCTGATTCCTGTAAATCCTGGCCACATTACGAAGACTGCAATAATAATTCCGTTATAAAATTTGGTCTTTGAATCACAAACATTCCAGCGGTTCAGCTAGGTTATGAGAAATATGTCGTAAAATCTAAACAACATCATTTCAAGATTTGTTTTAAAATTCTCAAAGAAATGTCTTTAAAAAAAAAATACATAATCATCCTAAAAAAGCAAGACATTTTAGTGCTTACATCTTTCATCATAAAATTCCAATTTACAAATTAAAGCTACATCTCAATCTGTAATCAAATGTATATTGTTCGCATGTAGTGGCGAATAACCCGAAGCTGTGCTAGACCTATTGTGTCCACCCCATATATCGAGGACACCCATCTGGCTGCGTGAACAAGACGTATACACAACAAGGCAAACATCGGAAGCACATATAAAACACAGATTGCGATCTCATGTACATACATATACAGATACACGAACACATGTTAACCGGGCAGTAAGATGGGCACCGGGTGCACTGTACGCTGTGCCGCCTTAAATATATATGTTCAATCGATATAGTTATTTGTTATTAGAGGGGAAATGAACTTGTACGATCCAGTCTATTGGGGCTCATCTGTTTTGTGTGTGTGTGGCGCCTCGCCGACGGCAATGTAATATAATAACTATACTAACTATATTTGAGTCAGAATATGAATGGGAGAGTATACAAGCTTTTAGGGATGCGGTTAAATATTGATTTATACGTCAACGCAAATTATTGGCCACTATAACTCATTTGAACTATAATAATTAATAAGCATTTATGATAATTGGAAGAGCAACCTTTCAAGTCAAACTTCATCGTTTGTGGTCATCTATTATAATAAGAGCACTATAACCAAGAATGACCTCAAAATGACTTATTATAAATACAGAAAATTACTATTTTCCTATCCACTCGACACTCAAAACCTCCCAAGAGTACACAAACTGTAGGTGGACGATGAACAGCAGGCACCACACTAGATTGTTGAACTTTCAGTGGACTCTAAATAGACTAGAGTATATACTTACTTATTAGACGATGTAAGCCCTCGACGGGACGTGTGTTTTCAATTGTATATAGTTGAGCTTAAATACAAACACGTGGACAGTGTAGGTATATAATTTCAACGAGCTCTGAAGAGAGCTTTTCAAACCGTGTATGGCGATTTTCACTACAATTTCTAATCCTTTATTTGTGTTGCAGTTTGTGAGCTGCGCACGTAGAAGAACTAATTACAAGATTAATAGAGCTTTACTCTACACTAGAAAACGAAATTCCTGTCTCTAAAAGCTCCGTGTGAGAGATCTGACATAAATAAATACGGTACATTTGTGCTGTATCTCATTTGATATACATTTCAAAGTGAGCTTATTATATTTCTTACAAATAATAAACTGTCTCGAATACACAACACTCTAATGTACTGTTTATTATGCGACATTGATCGGGCAACGCGCGTGGAGCATGGAGTGCACGTTATGAGCAGCTGGAGTAGACAGAAAACATGGTGTACATAATAAAATTCAATTTTTCCTCTAAATCCGGTACATATATACAAACATGCTACTCTAGAGACTAGACCGAAGAAAAACACCGTGTAAACGTCTACGTGTACAACATGTTACCAAATGTTTTGTTTTTCTCCCGATTCGCGGAAATTCGAATTTTATTATAATATATCGTGGCATAACAATTTTTAGACGTGCGGGGCTCATGGAATAAGAATACATAAGTTTATATTATGAATGTATTTTTGTGTGAGAATGTTTGCTTGCCAAGATCGACGCTCATAAATACGTATAGGAATTGAAGCGAAATTGGATTTGTAGAGATTTAACTTTGTCTTTTGTTTGACAAATCGATTTTGAATCGGTTGACTTAAAAAATATTTGCCAATGAGTGTTAAGTTACAAGTGTTTGTAGACATAAATCAATTATTTGTTATTGAACAAAATTTGTGCAATTTGGAGGCTTTGAAGTCAGTGCGACATCGAGAGGAATACGATAAAAACAGATTACCAACAATTTATACAGTTTGATTTTTTTTAAGTCACTTTAAAAAAGGTCGATGAGCAAAAATTTAGATTCTGCGGTAATTTCACAAAATTAAGCTTATCGTAAATAATAATCAGGACTTTGAGTTTGAAAAAGTTTGTTAATAAATAAGCAACTTCAATAGTTAAGGAAGTTTTTTAGGGAACAGCCAAGTATAACATTTGTATGCACACCGAGATGATTACACTTACGACATTACCATATGTCAGTAATGGAACGAGAAGAGGACGAATTAGATTCAGGCGAGTATCAGAAGTCATTAAGTTGCTATGAGGCCACAGACTACGCAGACCATCAAATATATTAGATAATGCTTTAGATGCATGTTCAGTCCATGAAAGCTTGCTATTCATTAATAAACCGAGCTTTTTAACTATAAGCCACTAGTAAAGAACTTTATTATCTAAAATAAGCGATAGAAGTAGGTTAGGTGGAGTACTTTAAACGTGGAGGAGTAAACATTATCACTTGAGTTTTCTTCCCGTTCAAAACAAAGTCATTTAACGTACACCAGTTTTTGACATTGTCAAGGTCATGTTGATATATCATGAATTGATTTGAAGGTAAATTTAAATCGCATGGCTACTACAATTGGACGTCCTCTGCAAATAGGTGATACTGTGTTGAACTGTGTTGAAAAAAGTAGAGGACCGACCCTTGAGGAACACCGGTTGAGACAGGAAGGAAATTAGAAAGATTCCAGAAATATCAACACATTGCTGGCGGTCACTAAGATATCTTTATATGAGACCAGATTATGTTAGAGAAAATCCAAAATTATTAATAGAAAAATATAAATTATTAGTAGAAAAATACAAATTTCGTGGCACGCAGGCCATAATATTGGCCCATCGTGCAAATTCATTTTTATTGATCCTCGTGTGAAGGTCTGTGATCTTCTTCCGAGAACTAGTTTGTCCTCTCAACGAAAGCTGTGAAGCTCTTGAGGATTCATTCCATGATGACATCTATTGTAGTTACTGGTGTGCCTATGTGCACAGTTTTGTTCCTCTGGAGCATTGGGCACTGACAGAGAAAGTGTTCCAGTGTTTCGTTGTCCATGTTACAACTTCTGCATAATGGCGAATC
>JANSTU010002627.1:0-18478 GCA_027564075.1 Bolitophila hybrida
TTTGACCCCGCTGGACTTTTTCTTGTGGGGTTTCCTTAAGTCGCAGGTCTATGCCAACAAGCCGCAAACCACCGATGACCTCAAAGTCAACATACGCCACGCCATCAATCAAATACAACCCGATTTGTGCGCCAGAGTCATCGAAAATTGGACCGTTCGTGTGCGCGCCACAAACGAAGCCTTGGCGGTCATTTGAATTTTTTTTTAATATACATTTACTTTATAATACATAATGGGGTCGATGGACCTTTCAAATATTTTTTTTTTTCGCAAATGTATTTTTTTTCATTTCAAAGCTCAAGCGCCCTTAATGGAAAACCCTTTACATATTTTTCTTCCATATACCAAAAGTAGAAACATTCACATTCTCTATAAAATGCGGGTCTGTCGAGGCCCAGCCTGCCGAGTTTCCGACCTCAAGTCAGCTGCCCATCCTAGGGTTAAACTAGTAAAGAGGTTGATCATTAAAAATAACCGTTAGAGTAAACTATAATTATGATACTCATGCCAGGCAATATAAAAAATATTTGATGTATTTAAAAAACAATATATGTTGTTTCCAATTTTTTTTTGCTACTGTATATAGAAAATATTTAAAACTAGCCCATAGGTAGCTTGAAACTGTTTAAAGGATTGTTACACATTAATAACAAATCCTTTTGTATATTCGTTTCAAACAGCTTTTTTTAATTACTTTGGCTTTGTTTTTTATATATACGACAAAATCAGAAATTCAACCTAGTTAGAAATTCTGAAAAACTAAGATTGAACTAAAAATGAATAATAAGAGTTAACATGGAATTTTAAAATAGACTACATGAACATAAAAATAATACACATGATTGGAGCATTGTATATATCCTGACACAATTTAAATAAAGAATCATAAAAAATATACAAAATTATTAGAATATAAATTTAAATTATTCCCAAAACCGTCACGAAAGAAAATAATTTACGCACACAAAGCCGAACGTGATGTTTATATTATATGTACTGTCCAAACAAAGAAAATATACTCTCCATTTTCAACAGCATCGTATTATATTATATGTGTATTGTATAGGCATCTCATAACTGTTTTATATTTGTTTATTACAAGTCAGTGAACATGATTCAGAGAGCACGTATAAATTCAAGCACTGAAAAAACTTGAAAACTTTTCCGACCGCACCCTCTCTCACCAGCCTCACAAACTGCACAAGGGAAAATCGCAGAATTCTGTGCGCATAACATCAAAATTTTACCAAACAGAGATACACTCTAACACACATATGCAGACTTGCATACATGTATTTGGTATTTGTATATATAAATAGCAAGTAAACCCCTACGGTGACATAGCTTCATTAAAACATAAATCTCCAGCAGATTTACATCGTTAAATGTAAAGTTTGCGCGCTCGCTAGGCAAACACGCTCTCGTGAAACTCTCGAAAGCACTGCGACAGCATAACGTAGCTATTTCACGTCTAGCGAGTTGCATGTATGTTATACTATATATAAGTATACATATAAAAGTACAAGCATATAACATATAACACAGCGTATACCTAACAGCAAAAACACTCGCGTTGCGCTACCACCCATGAGAAACTCTCAAACGTAAGCGACTATGTCACATTTCTATTATAAATATATACATATGAAACCAACTATACATGATTTTATGCTCCATCAAATAAAAATACTATAACCACTGAGAGAGCAAAGAACGAAGAATTCGGAAGAGGAGCTATTGGCATTTAGTTCGTCTCTCTTTAGCTCTCTCTATTCTATTTTTAAACGTGTTTGAGCGTACAATTTTGCCTGAAGCTATACTTTAATTTGCGATATTTTGTAGGGAACATTTGGTAGGTATTTTTAAATAATTATAGCTGTATTTATTTCTTTTTCTAGTTAAATATAAATTAAAGCGTTCGCAGTTCAAATAGCAAATTTTTAATAAAAATGGATTAGTAAATGGCATATAGTAAAAATGTTCATGTTTTTTAAAAATATAATATAGTTTTATGGTTTTTCATACCTGGCCAATTATTGCGAAATAAATGTGGGCAACTTATTCATGGATTGAAAATAGTGCTTTAAGGGGTTTACTTGTTGTGTTGAGATCAAAAAAATCGATCATTTCTTTTTTTCATAAATCGTATCTATAACTTATGTAGAATATGTGGTTAAAAGGAAAATGCAAATTGATGCGAACGTAGAAATGTTTCAGCGATCAGACAAGAAGCACGATGCAAAATATGTGACATAAGTACGTCGGTGACGGATTGCAAAATATTCAAGGGAGTTTTGAATGCTGTCCCATATAAAGATTTATTGATTAAAAAGAAAGAGTACGTATTACACGTAGAAAAAATAGCGGGGATACGATTTCCGAATGCGAAGAACAAAGGCATCGCAGGAAAAGGCGCTGTCGAAGAAATTCGGAAATAAATTTGGGCCACTTTCTTCCATAAATCTTCGAGCGACGAAAATCCACAGCATCAAAATTGCCCAGAAGGCGAACACAGTTGGTGCAAATGGCAGCTAATGGAGAACTTGACAAATTTCGCCTCGATAAGCTACCCCCAAAACACAAAAAGTTCAAAAAGTTATAAGACCCATATATGAAGAATTAACACACCGATGCTTGGGGTCCGAATCGCAAAATAACAACGCAATTTGGAATTCGTTGATTTGGACCTTTGCGCCGAAACACCTCCATTCAGGTCCAAAAATCGTGGAGATTTCATCATTTTTGATCTTTAATGAAGGATTTGAAACAGTAATTAAAATCATGAACATGATGGGCTGTCAAATTGGCCGCGAAGTACACACAACAACAAACGGTGGGATGAAGCACGAATCGCCCGCTCCGAGAGACGCGTGAGCGATGTCGTTCGTCATGCCTGGATGGATGCCAGAAAGGATCAGGCAGCATTGCAAGATTTGTACGAGGAGGAGGAAGGTGTCCTGTATAGTCCAGGAATCGCAGTTAAGTGGTAAGTCACGATTTCATGGCGTGATTCATACTTCAACTTTCAAACGCGTCTCGAAACAACTTTTTTTCATCTGGCTAACATGGGAAAACGACTTGACCGAACGCCTAGAAATTTATAGGGCATGATCAGCACATACGAGTATGTGGCTATGGATATAACTAAAATAATTGAAAAAGGTCACGTCGTTGTTTTATACAAAACAAAATAGAGCAAAAAACGTGTTTTTTTAGAAACAAAAGTTATAATTATGTCGTGTAAAAACATTATTTTTCATTTTTTTTTAGTTCAGGCCATATCCACAGCCACACAGATTAAAATGCTTTTTGGCCCAGTTTGCCGGAGTCGTGATAGCCAGCGGAGAAATGTTTGTACATACGGTGCTTCATCACCGAAGCTTTAATTTGTTTCACTTTAAAATTGTAAATGTAGATGAATATACATTAAATAATAGGGTGTCACAAAATTCCTGCGGTATTTTTATTCCATTTTCAATTATTGATAAAATTGGTTACAATCATCCGATTTAAGTCAAATATGTTGTATGTAGTTCCCAACGAGATGCCAACTTCATAATGCCCCTCTTATAGAAGCTCGCTTCCATAGGCAAAAAACTCGGAGAGCCAATTTTCACAGGCCTCTCTTTTGCGGCCAACTTCCGACTACCAAGCTCGTTCGCCATGGATAGAAACAGGTGGTAATCACTTGGTGCGAGGTCCGGACATACGGTGGATGCAAAAGAACCTCCTATCCGAGCTTCTGGCGCGTCACCAAGTGCTGTGCTGCCTTCAAGCGGTCCAGTTGTTGGCAGTACAGGTCCGAATTGAGCGTTTGGACATAGGGTAGCAGCGCATAGTGAATAATTCCCTGCCAATCCCACCAATAACACAGCAGAACCTTCCTGGTCGTCAATCCGGGCTTGGCCACCGTCTGAGCCGCTACACCGCGCTTCGACCACGACCGTTTGCGCTTCACATTGTAGTAAGTGACCCACTTTTCATCGCCAGTCGCCATCCGCTTCAGAAACGGGTCGATATTGTTGCGATTCCGCAGGGATTCGCATGCGTCGATACGGTCAAAGATGTTTTTCTGCGTCAATTCGTGTGGCACCCATACATCGAGCTTCTTTGTTAATTCAAGCTTCTTCAAATGGTTTATAATGGCTGATGCTACGGCTGCTACTATGCCGGTCTCTCTCGACCGATTTTGTCGCAATTTTCGACGACTGGCCTTCCGAAGCGTGGCGCATCTTCTAACACCTCTACACCAGAACTAAAACGTCGAAACCATCGTTGTGCGGTGGAAACGGAAACTGTATCGGGTCCATAAACTGCACAAATTTTATTGGCGGCTTGAGATGCATATTTAACTTTGTCGTAGAAGTACTGTAAAATATGTCGGATTTTCTCTTTATTTTGCGACTCTATATATCACGAACGACTGAACCAAAGAACAACAATCTGTGTTAAATGCTTTAATTTTTTCTGTTTAAAGGAGCGATTAACCCATTCAAATACAAACAAACTGGCTATACTAAATGGTAAGCCATATTAAATTATACAAAAATGTGCAGACTATTGGCTGAATTGTTAAACAAGTATGAAAATATCCTCTCAACGGCAGCGATGAGTGTGCGGAAGTGTCGTTTTTTTATTAATTAGTTATTTATAAATTAACAATAATATGCAAGCCAGCCATAAAAAAGTGGGTATTCAAAATGTTGAGCTAAAATTTGGTTAAATCTGCGGTGATTGACTCGATAGTCTATCTTAAGCTAAGTTTTAAGCCATTCTTTATCGGTAGAAATTTGAAGTACAATTCGGTGGTGCTACCTTTTGGTAATTTATTTAAAATGTTGATATATGTTATCAGCTAGAACCACCATATTCGATTATGAATTGATGTTTCACAACTGATTTTCTAGAAATAAATTTGTCGTGAAAAACTACCCTTTTTTATTATTTTTTATTCAGATCATCCAGTGACAAATTCTGGCGTACATCACAAAACATCGGCGATTTTCTGTTATCGACTTCTTTATCAATATTATGCAATCAAATCTTGAAAATATGCTTTTTTCTTTGAATTAAGCATGATGATGCGATGATATAATTTAAAGTCAATTTCAATTTCAATTTCAAAATAGTTTTGCAAAAAAATGCCAGATTATAAATAATTGCAAATTATTGTTTGTACACAATACATAATAATACGAATATTAATGGAATTAGAAAATAATTTTAATTTGTAGTGCTTTTCTATGTATATTTGATTTGCGTACAATTCATTTTAAATCAATTGGTTGTAAAGCAGTTAAATTTATAATTCTATATTTCTTCTTCTTCTTTTACATAAAAAAATAAACATGAAAACTAAATAAAATTAATACCAAAAAAAAACATTAAAACCAATTACCATTACTGGCATATACATATTTCAAAACGAAAACCCATAGCTTACCAATTTCTTTACGATGAAATAATTATTGGATATTTTTGGATTTTTAATTTTTATAAAAGAGGTTTAGGTAAATAATTTTTGAAAAAATCCGTAAAACTGTATTCTTAACAACAAAAATACCGAAAAATTACACAACGGTTTAGGAAAGTCTAACAACCGATTCGTTTATAATGTATTTAATTATATTAAGATCTGCAGATCTAAAACGGTGCCGTTAAACAATTGGAAAATCCGCAAAACCGATTTTTGACAATGCGCGATAAGGATACTGCGAAAAGAGCATTAGTGCGCAATAAGACAAACATATATATAATTGTTTTGAGTTTTAAAACCCGTAAACTATGTTCAAATCGCAGTTAGTTTAAATGTCGATTATATACGAGCTTCACTCCCCATACAACTTCTGTCTTCCCGATTTCTGTGTCAAACATTGGCCTACATGTCTACTTCGTCGGTTACCTTTAAAATGTAAAATAATTGTATATAATTAATTTAATTTATTATTGATTTGTTACGGTTTGGAGTAAAGTCGGATAAATTTAAACCAAGATCGTAATAAAAAAATGTATAAACTCGCAGAAAGCACGTACACAGTACACAGCCAAGACGCATCTTACATCAAATTCAATAAAGACATGCACTAAAAAAGTACGTACATATATGTAATATACATTATACATTTATACATATGTATGTATTATAAATGTATAAGATGTGCTGGCGCAGAATATAAATAAAAATACATAAGATTCTCATTTGCGCGTGACGGGAACCGCAGACACAACAAAACTACGTGTGTATTGTGATGTGTATGCATTTGTATATAATACTTGTAAATAAAGCGAGCATGTGTGTTGTTGTTTAGAGTGTATGAGTGTGTGCAGGTCAAGCCATGTTCTGCGGTACCGGTTTTGCACGCGCCGCGAGCTGTTTGGATTATGTCATAAAAATTAAGTGGAATTGATGAATCGTTTGTAGTTTTGCACAGAAATCTTGTGAGAAATCGGAATTGATATATAAATAAGAAGTTAAAAATAAAAAAATGCCAAATGTATTAGTTTTTTCAAGCTCAAAAAAGGGTTTTATCAAGATTTCGTAGAATGCAAATTCGCATTTTCGACATATTATTTTTTTAAATCCTCATCATAAATTGTGAAATTCGTACTTTAGATAGTTAATCAATGAAATGAGAAAATTAGACTTAAATTTTCAAGTCAATCGGATCAAAACTCTTAGAGTTCTAGTAACTGGGTGACTTCTAAATCATGGTTTCGAGTTGGAGTTGTTTTCAACAAAAAATATTTTACACCGAAAATTCCTTTAATTTATCGTTATACGATAATTAAGAAAAAAGTTATAGATGCTCCATACTCCATATTTAGCTATTTATGTTATTTTTTTCTTGTATTGTTTGTTAACTTGTATTTAAAATAAAAAAATCTTCTTTTTGACTGATTCTGATGATAACAAATATTATAGTATATGTTTTACATTGTTTAATTAAAATATTTATTTTAATAATCCGTAACAGCCAACAGGTAATATTTGAATACATAGTCAGGATTAAATAAACTGCGTAAACATAAAACTTTGTTAACAACTAAAGAACTTAATTTAAATCCTCTGCTGTACTACTAGAAGATATGTCTTCATACGTCATGATATGTTGAACAGCTGTCTCCAATAATGATTCCTTAACACAAGGTTTCACTGCAGCTACTTCAGTCTTAGTAAAATGTAAATTCTTAACATGACGCATAAAGTTTGAGATAAGCCAGCGTGGTTCATCTGACTTGGTGGGCTGTGAAGAGATTCCAATGCTGGAGTGGCAAATGAAACAGTCAATCGTGGCCGACAGGCGTGTCGAATCATCCTTATAAAATACATTTACGCGATATTTCGTTGGTTTAAAGAGAGGCAATAGCGCTGGCTTAAATCTTGAAGTTGAAACACTTATCCATCGGTTTACCATTTCACGAATAATATTCTCGGGACCAACACTTGTAATGCGATACCTGGGATATCTTACTGGTGCAGATGATACAGATGTAGGTACAGATGATGATACTGGTGCAGGTATAGATACAGGTACAGTATTGTCTAAATATTCCTCGTTCATCATGCTTTCGAACGGATCCGTTTGCAATTCTGGCTCATCTTTGTACATGACTCGTTCAGCGGATAGAAAAGAGGTCGTTGCAGCTTCAGTTACGGGTATAATAATTTCATTTTCGACGCCATTCTGAAAGAATTGTGGACCCATTTGCAGTAAATACTTTCGAATGCGCAACAACAGTTTCTTGTGACCGGGTAGAATAGTAAAGTTTGCGAAATCTGTTGCGTAAATACCATAGAAATTGTTTAGTGTCTCTGCGGAGTTTTGATCAATTAAATGACAAAGTTTCGTTCGGGCAAAAGACTCGATTTCCAGCAGATCGGCATCGCAAAGATCAACAAGAGTCGTGTAGAAGTCATAGCCAAGAAATTTCAGTAGATTTATTAGATAGTCTGGTATCGGTCCAATGTTTTGACTCACAATGTCGATGACAGACGCTGCTGATTCGGCCATTTTGATAACAAACCCAAGCGTACACGTGTGTAGTTTAACGTACACATAAACTTGATGACTAAACAAACTCTCATTTTCTGCTGTATGACTACAGAACGTAGTCGAATATTATACGAGTTTGTATAAAACGAATCGAGTGAATACCGTATGCATGCGCTCTCTCCGTATATATAAGAATAAAGAGTACAAAACGCACAAAACTTCTGTAATGATTCTCGAGAGAACCAAAACGAATCTCTTCGAACAAGAGACTAACAAAATAATCATTTCTCTTCATATCTAAACGCGCTCCGTTTATTTGACTAAGTGATTCTCCTGCTTCTACACGACTCGAAACGAGTACACGAAGCGACGTTTCATTGTAGTAAGAGAGTACTCTCATCAAATAATTCAAATGATAGGAGGAGTTGGTCACTGAACTTTATATAGAAGAATCATCTATGATTCATATTGTTTATGTTTTTCGTGTGTTTAGGATTTAAGTATACAATATATTACCTTATATGTTACATAATGTTAAATATTGTGCAACGATACAACAAAAAATATGCAATCCACATTTATTGTGTTTGTTTTATTTTAAGTTTATAGAATAAAATGTTAGGTAAAAAATTTCATTTTTATGCTGCAGCTGATTTCTAATTATCGTGTCCAATTATCCAGTAGTGTGAACCCGTAATGGTCAACGGCATCGCACACTGGACCTATGTCCCACAAGGGATTACAGGATCCAATGAGATGATGAGATTTCTAATTATTCACAATTATAATAAATATGTTACTGACAACTCTTTAACTTGAGTGATAGTCAATTTTCTTTTTCCATTCTTCATATATTATCCGTAATTTCCCTATATGTAAGTAGATATCTACTCTCAAATTGATCAAATTAATAAACTACTAAATGCGGACAATCATCAAAGCTTCCATATTTTACGGATACCTAAAGTGCGATTTAGAGTGGTGCACATATGGTTTCATTTGCCGATCGGACATAGCCATATATATTTATATTAAATATAATGCCGTTAGGCGCTTGCCACGGCACGGAAATTGAGCGATTATCTCGCGAAATCGATCTCAATTTCTTGTAAGCCTATTATAAGAAAGTCTTCGTGTGCGCCGCCGCACCGCGCATATAAAGAGTCTCGTTGGAGGTTTGATTGAAAGTACCGCAAATGCGACATGCGCAAACTATTCTCTCTATAACATATAGCGACCCACACGTCAATAATATGTGCAAACGATAGTGCGCCTCCGCGGTAATTGACATTTGTGACCAAGCGCTCCATACGTTTCCGATTGTCATCACATCATCATGACAATTATGGCAAAGAAAATAAATCGCATTTCCATTCGACGAGCAAAATTTATAATGATTTAGGCTGTCCTGGATTTGCAGTTATATATATATATATTATATTAGTATATTTAAATGTAATAAATCTAGAAATAATAGTGTTATTATTATTGGATATTTATTTGAATAATTATTCTCGATTTCTAAAAACTTTCAATATGATGCAATGCATAAATCATTAATCCTTCTCTAAACGAATTAAACTAATTATGTTAGTTTTTATTTATTTACATTTTTCCGTAATTCAAATTGGAAATTGGTCATATTATAGATAGTATTTAATGGATTTTTTTTATGTTAGTTGAGATTCTTTTTTTAAATTAAATTATAACTCTATTTTTTTTTGTTTTAAGATATAGTTTCGTGGTGAACATGGCTCAAACCCCTGACGATTTTTGGATATAAAAATTCATGAGCGATGAGACTATTTTTTTTAAATGGAGCCGTAAATACATAGCCCGAGCTACGATCGCTTAATTGCGTCCTTTGTAACTCGATCGCCTAATTTCGAAATATTTTGATTATGACTGTCCTCTGCGAAGTAAATTTTTGACATGAAATGACCGCTTCAGCCCAAAATATTATACGAAACAAATATGTAAATATAGATAAACCTAACTCTAAACTGTCACGACGTTTTAAGTATAATTTCCAAAGAACCCAAAATGGTATGGCCATACTTTTTTAACCCTTTCGCTCCCTACCCTAACTATACTAAACCTAGTTAAAAACCTAGTTTTTCTCTCCGAACTCTCTAAGATATGTCAGATTTGATAATCGCCTGCTTAATTGCAATTTAGCCTTAATTATTTTTTTTGAAATTTAAAAAATAGTTGATAAATATTATTTATGTTAGTTTATTTTATCTTCGTCGTTATCAATTCAATCAATAAAATAGTTAGTTAATTATTGGTTTTATATTTAAAACTCTTCTATTTGCTACATAGGCTCGGTCAAACATCTAGTTATAATTAAAGAAGGTTATAAATACATAATTATTTGTGTTGTATTTAGTCTTTATCGAAATCTTATGATACAATGTGGTTTCCAAACATTTCATGTGAACAAGATATTTGTTATGACATTTTGATTGCGAGAATTGTAATTGAATCAACTTTAATGTGTTAATTGTTTTACAGAATATTTTGAAAAAAAAATCTCTTGGCAAATTGAAGAAATTTATTATTTATTTGATAATTATACATATATAGGTATATGTATATAGATTAAATTTCGACGAATATTGCATTAAAATAAATAATTAATTTGTAATGTTATTCATAAAATAAAAATGATATGTTATATAAACGCCAATCTACGCGATAAACCTTCGATATATATTTTCTGAGAAATTATGTAGTTTTATAAAAATGTGTAACATAAATATTACCCAATAAAACAAAATATCGAATTCGATGCAGACGAAACTTCATAATATCTTGAATATTCAATATATACATAGACATTATTTTAGAATGCTATTGTAAAAATCGGTGCTAACGAAACAATTGTTTGCTTGTGTATCCCACATAAATTCATGTATTCTAGTACTTCGTTTATAGATATATACTATATAAAGCAATATATACAATATACAAATGGAGTAGGTGCAAACACATACAATAATAAAACCTGTATTGCGGTTGTGATTGCACCAGACGAAGACCAAGACGATTGAGCGTCGAGTCGCGACGTACTGGGTATATGTATACACAAAGGTGTGTTATGCCTTGTTGCAGTTGTTTTTCTTTAGAATTACGTTTAAGATATTGCGTTTTACGGTTTTACCGCAGCTAACCGCATATGTACATGAAAAGTACTCATCAGAATACAACAATAACAACAATTGTATACACTCACACTCACACATAATATAAAATATGTACTTGTACACATTATAACACGCACCGCATGCACTCTGCGCCGACAATGCACAATATTATCTTGTCAGGCAACAATAATGTACGCTAGACATAGAAATGCATAACAAATGAATCATTTCCGGTCGCGGATTGCGTTTTTTTTATATACATACATATGTATTATGTATATTGAATTTATAGTATGATAACTTGTGAGTTCATGTTAATTGATGTTATTGTTATTCAGTCGTCGTAAAAAAGCGTGGAAAGATGCACGGGTTTTTCCGCATGTGCATTACACCGACTGTGCGCACCTTTTCATTCTAGGAATACTTACAGGTATATGTAATACGACTTTCAATATATCCGGGTATATATATGTTATGGTTGTCTTTTAATTGTTTATTATTTAATCTTGTTTTCGTAATTTTATTGTTTATTTATATTATCATTACATTTTGTTTTTGGCTCCTTTTGACTTTAAACTAAAACCACCAGAGTTAGGACCCAGAATAATTTACAAAATTAATATCGGCATCTTTACACGTTCTGTTTTGATGATAACAGCATTTCAATCTCCATTTGAGACGATGAATATTGAGAGCCAGAATTTAGACATGTTTCTGGTTCTTAATCTTTAATTGTAGATTTGTTTGATAAAAATAATCGATATGAGAAAAATGGCAAATTTGGTAAATTACATTCAAATATGTTTTATGTATTAAAAAACAAAAAAGTTAGATATGTGAGAAAAAAATAACAAATTTACTTCTTTTTCATAAAATATTTTTTTTCGAAAATCTATCGAAGCACAATTTGAAATTTTGGCGACGCTCCATAAAGAAACGATGCTATAGAGCATTAAACATAACATTTGAAAAAAAAAAATAAAATCCAGAAACAAAGGAAATAAGCACTTACATTACGATATATCGTCTAATGCTTCTCCATTGTGTAAATAACTTAAGGATCTTTCGCCAATTCAATTCTCAAAGTTGGTGTTGGAACATATTATTACTGATACCAACCGATTTGCCTTCTGTTGAGGTTTATTGTTATCTAATGCAGTCAATGGGAATTCCAATTGTTTGGTCGCCAAGTAGAAACAATAGAAATCAAATAAACTCTTCTGTTCAACGATAATTAAAAAGGAATGGTGTACCCAGAGACCGCACAACTTACCAAACGTGGTTGTGAACACCTCATTGTCCGTCAGCTGGTAGGTAAATATCGTCGATGCCAGTTTAAAGTCTGTGGCAAATCAACAATTTGAATTTGCATTTTTTTAATAAATAAAAATAAAAAAAAAAAATCGGAAATAATCTTGTCTATGCATGTGATTTTATGGTATGGAATAAGCACTAACCTACTTCTGCCATCCAGGTGTTGCTAGATGATTTTTTTGTAATTACAAATTATTGCTTGGCCAATCGGCCTCACCATTAATTGCTTCTTTTTTATTCTATATTTTCATATAATTTACAACAAAAGTGTCAATAGGGCACGATTTTTTTTAACCCCTCCCTCCAAATTACTGGTTGGTTGTAAAGAGTTATAAATATAATTTTTGAATAGCCAAAAAATCAAACTAATTTATGATAATTACATTCTTTCTGTTATCATCAACAAATTTAAAGTTCGATTAATTGAATAACAGTACAAAATTGTTTTTTGGCTTAAAATGAATGAAAAAAGTGCGTGACTTAAAAAAACACCAGCAGCAATATTACAATCACATTTCATCATTACTTTAAATTATAAATGCAATTAAATGTATATACCATAGGAAGCGGAAGACTTAATCACACGAACAGGGTGGTAATAAATGGAGCTATTCAAATTAACCGACGTAGGTTCGAAACTCATTTGGAAACTTTAAAAAGCAAACGTATTTATAAAAACAAATAAAATCAGGAAATGTATAGATTTATATTGTCTTGTTAAGATAATTAAATAATTGTTTAATATTATTTGAATGTCAAATGCCAAACAGAAAAATAGAACAGACTGAAAAAATCTGTAATAGCAGCAAAGTTTTAGCTGTCTCAAATAAGTTTAGGCAAAGTTGTAGCATTTATAGCAAAGTTGTTAACAGGCCAACCTGTCCAGGCCAGCTTTTGATTGGTGATTGGTGTTATTTGAAACGAAACGTTTGGCAAAACATTGAAATATTATTTTGCCGTTGGTGTAGGAGGAGTTTGCATAATTCGATAGATGAGAAAAATCTGTCTTCTTTCTAAACAAAGCCGGTGGTAAAACTTTGAGCTTTAATGTCTATATGTAAAACCAAATTCAGTGTCTTTCGTTTAGACCTCTGTCGCATGCGATGGTTCGGTCACTTGAGCCACATGAACCATCAGAGTGTCTGAATTCAGTATGTAGCAATAACACGCAGATAGACAAACAGTACAGATTGATTGGTTACAATTACTAAAATTAAATTTAATTTAAAGCTACAACACAAAATGTGTAATTATTGTGTTATGACGACATAAATGGCTTTACTAAATTATAATTAAATTGAGGTAAACAGAAACAAATTGTTATTGTTATCTCAAAATTATACGAGAAACGACAAAATGCCGACCTAGATATTTGCAATCGATTCTGCTTAAAGATAACTTTATGCTAGTTAAATTAATTGCAAAAACCAAGTTCTCACCAACTCACTCACACATGCAAAGGTTCACGCATTTAGCAGTAATGACAACCTACACCGACAAACAACAATAACAGCAACAAAAAACTAATCATGACACCAATAACAAACGACCTAATCAAACACCAACAATCGCGTGTTTCATCAAACATAAACATTATGTACGCATTCACTTCATTTCTTATAATATTATACAACACTTTGCTATATTATATATAATATATGTATAGATATTAGTTTGTTTGTATATGTTTGTTTGATTCATAACGATTTAATTCTTGATAAAAAGTCTGAATTTACGTGGTGTATATATAGTATATTTTGTATATGATAATAATATAGACTTAGGTGAAGCACCCTGCAGGAACAGACTTTGACCGATAAAAAGCACACACATAGCAATTCAAGATATAAATAAACACACTCATACTTTTATTTCTGTGTATATGTATATACAAAAAACAAAGGCTTATCAACACAACTTTTTTGGCGCCACATTTTAATCGTTTTATAAACACATACATATATATTAAAAATATATATTATGCATGTGTATATGCAGTATAAATTCAAAGAGTGCTATATGTGTACATGCAAATTGGTAGTAGGTACAATATTTAATTGCAAAATGAATATTATTAGATTACTGCTATACAACCTATTTATATTTATACAAAGTTGTGAAACAGCTAGATTTATATATATTTGTTACAGTATTTATAGATGTAGGTAAATATAAAAAAATGTATACCCATATTTTTATTTTACCTATGCGAATAAATGTTCAGAAAAAAACACTTCATAGAACCTGTCTGTGTATGCTAATATATGGCTTCCTAACCCACATCCGTAAGGCCAAAAATAAGATATACATATCAGAAAATCAGATAAGCACTTTATCAAGCAAAAAATATAACCCATAAATGCCTAGACCCCTAGAGTAATTTTAAATTATTTTATTTATACACCTCAAACTCAAACAAAATATCAGATATTTATTTTAAAGCTTTTTATTGGTGTATTACGTTATACAAATTACATGTTATTAGTTTAATTAAAATCGCTTGCCTTTTTGCAGACGAGCGAGAAGCTAGGTATAAACATACCAGGTATTATATTTATAAACAATAATAAAAATAATATTTTAATTCGCATTGCAATTCATAATTAAATGCATGTATTTTGTTTTACGATTTTCTAATTGCGAAAATAATAATATTTGTAGATGAACATTTGATGAACTAATACCGCGTATTCAAAAGGCAAAACTATTATTGTATCGACTTTTTTTGCATTTTTTTTTAGATGCGAAATAATATATTTTACAATTTAACATAAAAAAATATAATATATTTCAAATACTACAAAAATTAAATAAAATAAAAGATTATTTTGAGAAAAACGTGTTTTTTATAAAAAAAACAAACTGTAGTATAATTTAATACTTACGGAAATTTTAGTTGATCGTGAATCATGAATTATGTATTTATATCTGCAATTTTATCTGCACAAGCTAGCTAGCTAGCTATGTTATTCAATTTTTACATTTTGCAATTTAAGATATTAATTAAATATGAGTTCTTATACCACGCAAGAATTGGCTGAAATGCATTTCCTTTATGGATTTTGTAACGGAAATTTTGGATTTTTAGGTTATTTTTAATGTAATTTCGTTTTTTTAACATAATTAAAACATCAAAAAAAAAAAATATTATAAGTATGTTTCAATTTTAACTAAATGGAAATAAAATATTAAAGTATTATACTAGGGTTTTTTGATAAGTATCCGGATTAGAGGCTAGATGTCTTTTCTGAGAAAAAATCTGTATACCATCTTTAAGTAAAATCATTTTTAGGACACCTGCCAATTTTATAGAAATCCGACGTTTATTTTGATTTTGACAGTCATTTCAGTACGTCGTGTTTCGGAAATGACTTCTTCATTTGATGTGAATCTCCTTCCTCCCAGTCATTTCGTCATGTTTGGGAACAAAAAGTAGTCGCAGGTGGCCAGATCTGGAGATAACAGTGAGGCAGGAATTCGTAACACATTTTATCTAATTTTAGAGTTTTAAGCTTACACGAATGGGCTTGTGCATTTTGTTTTGGTGTTAGCAAGCGCGGTACCCATCACGCCGATAGCTTCTTCATAACTAATGTATCGTGCAGGATGGATATTGTGTATACGTTCCACTGACAAGCCTACCATCTTAAATATCTCGAGCACCCACAATCGACGATCCGTCAATCTCAAGAGCTCTTTTTTATGTATTTTGGAACGTTGATTCCAAAAATGGCAAAATGTATTTTTTTATTTCTTTGATTTGCATAATGTCTATAAGGTTCATTCATTCAAATTTTATCCGATCCACTGTTGAAAAAATGAGACACAATGTGTTCAAATCAATGATATTACTATGGAGTTATAAGAAAGTCGAAGTTTTTATGATAGAGTTTTGAGCAAATAATTAATTAAAAAAACTTCCACATTTTTTTTTTTAAGATAACCTTGATGAAGCCTCTGCTTTTAGTAGGACTTAAATCCCATATTCAATACCAACAATCGCAGCAATTACTGTTTATTAGTATACACAGACTTTTGTCTGTTACTAGGTTCAGATTTTATATAATAAATGGTCCAATTTCGTTTAGCATACAGACTAAAAAATTGTTTTAATTTGCATTTTTTTAAACTATTTTCAGTTACTTGGACCTCGTTTTTTTAAAAGTTAGCGGTTAATTTAAAATACAGAAAGTTGCTAATATTGTGCTTCTTTAAAACAATAAATATCATATTTAGGAATAGAAACTAATAGAACTTTTTCAGCATAAAGACTTGTCAAGTCAGAATGTCAAGATAATGGTCATACATTTTCTTATTGATCTGACGATGAAGCATTGCGTATCAGAAATTTCATCAGTCGGTTAATTTTATAGTAAAAACAATCACATTTAGTTGAAAATCTTACAATAGTATAAATAACTATTGTCTGATTGCTGGACATTTCTTGAAGTCAGTTAAAAAATATAAAATTATTAATTGAATTTTTTATTAAATAGAAATTTTAAAAATATTTATACATTGAATGCATAATTCTTTTAAATGTTTTAAAGAAGTCCACTGGCAGAAAAGTTTCTTTCCAATGGAGCGCTGATTGCTGGAATACTATTTTTTTAGCTAATTCCGATAAATAAGGGAAAGAGAGTACAATACTTTTCTACCACTCTATTGGATCTTCACATATTTTGAATGGCGTATTAATATATCCTTCTGCATTTCAACAGGCAATGTATCTTCTTGAGCTTCTTCTTCGATCTGCGATCTGATGAATGGTGTCAAATTAATTGTAATTACAAGATGCATGTCTACTTATTTTTTAAAAGCAATTCCGTGTTTTCTGTGTTTCCAAAGTCAATTGGTTTTTATTGGCAGCACTGAATAATGAATGAATTGCTAAAATGTTTTCATCTAACTCCTCGACCAATATGTTAAATGTTTAAATGCAAAATAATTTATAAAAAAAACAAAATTATTTTTAAAGAATCTTTGTAGATCGTGCATAATTTGCAATAACAAGAAAACCACTTATATCCTTTGCATCTATGTATAGAAGCAATATGTGGCTCACTGTGTGGATATGTTGATTCGGAAACAGCATTGGTTATCAATCACCATCGATCTCTTCAGTGCAGGATGAAAATGTTCAGGGAGAAATTGTACAAACAAATTTACATAAAACATTTCATGTGAAAACATTTTTTTTATTTTATACTCGTAATTACATCGTTGAACGAATAAAATGACTTATTTTTATAAACACATAATTAAATTATCTTTTTTACAGCAATAATAAATATTAACCCATTATAAACAATACATATATGTTCGTATAAATGAACAATAATGGTTGTTTATAGTAATATATATTTATAAACAACCATTATTAAGAAATATTATCAATTCAAATATATAAATCGATATACACATACATTTTTAATGGCCTTTTACCCTGTGTAGGTCTTTTTGTTATATTAGTTATATAAGTTATATAGATACTCCAGTACCGTACCAACATTTATTAGAAATGAACATTTATATAAAATTAATAAAAAATATCTTTTTAATATTTTACATTTTTTAGTACATCATATAGTATTTTACAGACATTTTTTCTATACTTTATAGTTGAATATTTAAGAAATAAATATTGTTTCAGGTTTAAATTTATGTATTTAATAAAAATTGTTTAGTGAAAAAAATCATTACCAATTCTTTTTATTTCAGTATTTTTAAGTGTGTTGTGCATTTTTAACTGGAAAAATAACAATACAATACTGTACATCGTATTAAGTACAACTGTATACATAATCATTGTGGCTGATGCAATAGGCTATATTTATAATTTATATTTATATTATATTGTAAATATACTCTCTGTTCTGTATACAATTATATGTGTATAATAGTGAAATTTATATGTAATCTGTACAGTATAAGTTCGAATAATTACTACCTTAGACATTTAGTATTGGGCACCCTGCTTGAATTAGCTTTGTGCAACAGCTATGGATTTGATATGAACAA
>JANSTU010002638.1:0-18465 GCA_027564075.1 Bolitophila hybrida
ATATATAATTTGAATATTATGTAGGTGAATCCTGAATTGGTTCGTCCATAAAAGACGACATGTCAAGATGAATTCGAAAAAAGCAAAGGTTAATATAAAGAATTAAACGTATGTTGCAGTCTCATAATAATAATCACTTTCAGCGCACGAACGCAGAGATGACGTCTGCCCAAAAGTTAATTACAGGTAGACGAAAGATTTTTATAAATATATCTGCTGTATTAGGTAAGATGTTTTCGTAAAAATCGGCAGACCCATCATGTTTCTTTTATATATTTTTATGGATATGAAAGGATTAAATTTATAGAATATAATTGGGCGTCGTGCAAAAATATTCTTTTTTCTCGGAAAGATTACGTATTTTATGATGGGCACTTCTATTTTCGGTAATATTTTATTAAATAAATGTGACTTAAGAGATATAAAAGAGCAGTTCAGAAAATATATGTGTAATTGTAATATGTTATATATGATTTAAGGGGTGGTTCTCATGAAACTCGACATTTTTTTATAGGTTAGTATGTATATAATATATTCCCACAGCATAACAATGCGATTGCTTACGAAAGAAACCACTCTTTTCTCAAGAAAATTGAGTATAAAATAGTAGGGTAATATTTATCGGTGTATATAAACATGCCCAATTTTAGTAAAAAAAGCATAAAGAGTATAAAAACATTAAACAAACAAAAATCCCCAGACCAATATGGTCAAAATAAGAATAACAAATATACCATCGATACTACTTTTTATTTCTATAGTTTTTCATCCTGAAACATCATCTGTATAAATGACTAGCCTGTAAATCTGCACACATACAATAGACTTAGCATATACTGTATATATGGTTGATTCAGATTAAAGCTTTAGTAGATAAAGTATAAATGTTATTTAAGAATTCCCTGGCGAGCAGAATTGCGTCAAACTCGGGTCATAAATTACACGCGGTGCAACAAAGAAAATACAATATCCATTTTATTTGTTGTAAATCCTTGAACTGACCATTATTAACAGTGAATGCAATTTTGAACTTTGCTGGGAACTTTAGCCCCTCGCCCTCTGAACTTAAACCTCATGACCGTGACCGAGCGCCGTCTACACAAGCGATTTTGACATTAATCACAATAACACTTACAGCGTAACAGCACATAAAAGACATTAATTTACATTTGCAGGCTCCGCGCCTGCCAACCGTTTTCGTTCTGATCTGCTCTCCTTTTCCAGGATCTGGAATAAATTTATTTGTATATATCAAACGATTGAAATTGTTTAAATATATTATAAATAAAATTGCCCATTGGTTATTTATGATCGTAATTGTGTGTATATATTTGTGCCAAAGGTCCCCATTATACATGTATTGTTGTGTGCACTCTATTGTTGACATTTGACCGTTGGCCGAGGTGGTTTTGTTCATTTTTTGACCGGCAACACCTCTGCCATTGTCCGCCGGTGACCCGCATCTGTCAGCGACCCCGACGAAGGGCTGCACGCAATTGGATTTGGAACGTATTTATTTATCGACAGCACACATACGCACACTGATTTGAATGGAAATGTCGCGCAAACCAATAAATTATCGAAATATTTCTCATTATGTTAGACATTTTTTGATTGTTGTGTGTCGCAAAGCTTACATTTTCATCTGTAATCGCTTGAAATTTGGTGTATATGTATACCAATCAATACACTTTTAGTTATATACAATTATATAAAATGTACATATATAAATATATGCAATTATGTTCGGTATACGTATTATATAGGATTTGAAGATGTAATAGTAAACTCATACAAATAGTAACGAAACTGGACTACATATAAATAGGACTACACATATAGAGTATGTATTCGAAAGTTTTATTTAGAATAAAAGAATAGTGACCATATGTATATTTTGACCGTTACATTTTATATCGTATTTATACCTATGCATTTAAATCAAATATATTCCCATTCATTATTTTCAATGTAAATTATTCTCTGTTGCAATCACTTATATTCGAAAGGGTATCACTGGGTGGCGTGAAAAAAGGTATTTTGTTGGTACATTTTCTTCTACGAAACATATTTTATAATGCAGTGCTACTGAACAGCATGCCGGCGAAAACACAATGAGACTAACATAATCATTTTTTAACAAATGAAACGTCATCATCTGGTACTCATATAAAACCTAAATCTTATTAACGCCTTTTTATATATTTTTATATTATTATTATATTATATTTTTTTGACATTTGGATCGGCAGCATGAAATGTTTGTTGCAGAACTGAAACCTAATTACAGAATAGAAATAAGAGAGCCTAATTAGAGTTGGGCATTTTTTGACGATGCTAAATGCAATAACACTTTTTTAGTATTATAAGAAATAAATATAATTTTTAATATTGATTGTGCGTTTTTTTTCTCTTTCTATTCATTTACCATATATTTTGCACCGTTAAATGTGCATGCGTTAAATGTACGTACGGCAGAATCTTTAATTCAACAATTTCATAAACATTAAAATGTTCATTAAATACATTTTATATATCATATTATTTAAAACTTAACAGATTCAGTGATTCTAAAGTCTCTTTATTTCGAGTATTTGTAATCGAATTTGTATAGCGTACTCAGGTACTCGACTATTTCATTTAGTACTCTATTTTAACAAGTTATCTAAGATGCACTTTATATTTTTTGACATAAAAATGCAATTTGTTCAAGCCACAACACATTGGATCATGTAATCCCTTGAGGGACATAGGGCCAGTGTGTGATGTCGCACACCGGGTTCATTGACCATTACAGGTTCAAACGAGTGGTCATGCTAATGTGCTGTTTGTGCTGTGCTACTCCTATTGGAGCTACTGTGGTTAGGAGTCTTAATTTGCTCTGACGCGACTGATATCTATATGTACCGAGATCTTGCTTGCTATTTTATATTCGGAATCTTGAATCATCAACGTCATCATACACGCGCTACCCGTAATCTTAGATGTATGTCGATCCAGAAACTTAAGGTCATTTTAAATAAAAAAAATAGTAATTAATTATATTATTATTGGCAATATATATACAATATAGGTATACATAGTATACAGTATCCACACGGAAACCGAATCAAAATCCGCGATTCCAATCGGGGTGGTGGTCCCACCCCAACAACTAACAATGTACTACAGCAAATTAAGCGATCTAACTGATTTCCAGCAAATCCACGTAAAGCGTAAAAGGATAGACGTCATTGAAATTACCAATACATCTCGTACCGAATACAATAACGGCAAATATCTAATCGTTTCGCACTCTGACTCGGAAAATAATCCGAGTAATGTTTCTCCGTTCATCAGTATTCAAAAAGGCCTTTACTTATAGAAAGACACTCACCAGAACAAGGAGAAGCAGAATCCACCTAGAAGGCAGACAATCTAGGACCAGGTATACCTGTAACTGTAACAGAACATAAGACATAACACAGTAAAAGGCACTGTATTCTCTTATGATTTGATGGACATTTCAAACGAGGAATTGTTGAAAGATCTGAACATGACAAATCATAAAATCTCTAAGGTAGACAGTCATACGCTGTTTTTTTACGTTTAGAAGTATACGATACGATGCAAGAAATGCCAAGCATTTGCGAAACGTATCGATAAACCACAACCGCACACAGCATTTAGCAAAGATTGCCCAAAATTACAAGAAGAAACAGCCATAACAAAGATATCTGTCGATTACCACATACCGTACGTCGTGCGGAGGCGCAAATTCAACATACATCCTTATACTGAACACTCATCTACATTTGCGCAAATTCAACATACATCCATCCTTATACTGAACACTCGTCTATATTTGCCGCTACAATCACAATCAGCAATGAAGCTACAAAAGCCTCAACTTCAACCAATCTACCGAAGACAACAATTAAAAAATCCAATCAACTCTATTAAATAGCCAGTACAACCACCACTAGTAACTAGCAAACAAAAACTACAACAGCAACAACCAAAACGCCAAAAATTATGCAACATCAGAGGCGCGCCAGATGAACATCGCTACAATGCTTAACTTCGTCCGTGTTAGAAGTCGACATTGGGGACAACCACAACAAACGTCAAACTACGTAATAGATTATCTTACGTAAGAGCTGCTATGATGCGTATACATTTTAAGAGACGACGTATCAAATCTCAATCACGAAGACTCGGGGCTTTTAATAACCTCTACAGTCGTTCACAGAGATTGCGTGTTACTAGTTCAATAGCATACTTTTTTCATTGATTTTGTATTAGTTAAAAGTTCTAACTCAGTCAAAATCAACAACATAGCCAAGTGGGTTTACGCGTTGGCCTAATGGGAAGTCGCCGGTTCGATCCCGGACCCGGCAGATCGAATGTATCAATTTAAATCTCTCTTGCTATTAATAGCCTATTTTAGATATAGGTTATTGATTTGGAATAACGGAACATCAATGCCATCAATGAACATATACACACGCATCCTGTATAGAACAATATGTGTATGATGGCGCTGATGATTCACGGTTCTGAATATAAATAGCAAGATAGATTTCGGTGCATAGAGATATCTCAAAAATATGCACATTTGTCTTTCAAAGTTGTTAGTCGCGTCAGGGCAAATTGATACTGCTAACATAACCATGTGTTGTAAGTGTTCGAGAAAAATTTGATCCAATAGGAGCACAGCAAAAACAACACATTAGCATGACCAGTCCAGTCGTGTGAACCCTTAATGGAGAATGAATCCGGTGTGCGACATCGCACACTGGCCATGTGTCCCACAAGGGATTACAGGATCCAATGAGAGTCAAAATGGGCACTATTAATTAATGTGATCGCCGCTTGGTGTGCTCACTCACATCGTTCGCATAAATTATATTTCACTTGAAAAAAAATTAAAATGTAGTAGATAGCCGCCTGATGTCCCACCGGGACTACAAAAAATATCAAAACGTAGTAGAAAAACTGCATGTATATAACAAGAAAATTTAATCTGGAATTTTAAAACAACAAACAGGTATCATAAATAAAAGTTCTATTATCTGAACTACGCTCTTAAAAAATAAAACAAATCATCCTTAACCAAATTTGTTGTACTACGTGTTAGTTTCCCATATTCTTATTCAATTCTCACGTGATTTTTCCTTTATTTTGACATATATGTCAAAATCAAGCAAAAGTCACGTGATGTTTGAATTAGAATACGGGCACAGATCTCTATCAACCGATTTTTTATAAAATATACTCGAATTGGTTTTGGACTTCGACAACACTGACAACATTCTTTAAGTATTTGTAAGTATAATACTTGTATGACATGTATTTAGAAAACTGGATAATTTGACAACCAAAACCAACACAATTACACAACAATTTATAAATATTGACGCAAGACGCAACTAGCACGCGCATTTGGGATTGGAGTTATTTGCATTTTTTAAATCGCAAAAAAAACAAAATCATTTAAGTGCATTTTGTATAGCTAGCTATGTTATCTTAATTTTGTTGCCATTGCATTTATCAATTCGTGAGTTTTTTTTATAAAAAATATATACAAGCATTATAATACATAATTTAAAATTATACCGGTCCTAGTTCGGAGTACATGTGCATTTCTGTTGTAAAGAAACAATATGTATTTATACATACATATATAATATATAACTATAACCTAACAATATAATTTTAACTCTAATAATATATAATATATTTTAGACAAAATGACATCATCGACGCTTCCTATGCACAAGCTGTTTCGCTTTTTGCATCTTGGCAATACTGAGGGCGGATTTGTGGTAGACAAAAAAAACACCATTAATTTAGAAAAAATTGATACGCGACTACAATGTATCAAAGATATGGCAAATGCTGCTGCGCATTTTCCATTTGTTATGATTAAAAAACAATTGGAACTTAAAACTGTCCGACGAAACGACGAGGCAGTTCTTGCACTCGCATTCTGTGTGCGTCGTGTCGACACCGATGATAATGGAGATAAACTTCGAACGTTAGTCTATTCTAATGTTGCCGACGTATTGCCTAAAGAACATGATTTTTTTCTTTTTATCGACTATTGTAACAAACTTCACAACTTGAAGGTTGATGATGCGGATGTAGAGCAGCACAAAGGTTTCGGTCGTGGTCTAAAAAAATGCATTAATCAGTGGTATGAAAAACGTACTGCACTCGAGCTGGCTAATATGATCGGAGCGAATCGTAGCCTGCACACATGGCGTCACTCTGATTTGATAAGACTGGCTCATGTTAAGATAGAAGATCCCGAAAAGAATGCTATTATAAGATGCACATTAGAAAAAGGACTTCAAAGTCTAGAACAACTAGAAATAGTACCCGCACTTGGCAATGCACACAAACACCTGCTGAACATTTTCGCTTTTAAGATAAACGAGAATTCAAAACAGGCTGTCAAGGATTTGATAAAATACAATTTTGATATTGCACATATTCCCAGTCATTTATATCAGAATGAACTTATCTGGATTGCAATCTATAGCAAAATAACAATGCATGACTTGCTGAGACTTCTATTTACCTTTCACGATGCTAATTTATTGAAAAATAATAGTGAATTGGTGGCAAAAATAAATAAATCATTTAGGAATGAGGAATTTGTCAAAATATCAAAGATACATCCTCTGGAAGTATTGCAAACAAAGCGAGCGTACGAGTTAAACCAAAGGCATTCGGAAGCAGTAAAGGTAAATAATTTTAAATCTATTAAATTCAATGATTTCAGTGTATAATGTATAATTGCAGGCAAAGTGGTACACCGAGAAAGTGGTAGAAAAGCGTAACCTTCAGGTAAATGACATGATTGTTCACAGTTTGCAAGCAGCCTTGCATACGTCCATGCGTGCGTGGCAGCGTGCTGGTGTCAAATACTGTGTTACGATTGACTTACGGAATGGCAATGCAAAACGTGTGTTTGGATTAATCGCAGTTTTTTTTAAATTTTATTTTCAATCATTTAATTTTAGGATCCGTATTTGGTATGAGTCAATTAAGTTGTACTGAGGTCAGTGTGTTAATGGCCCTGGCAATCACAAAGCACGAAAAAGATTCAGTACTTTATACATTTACCGATAACAAATCGAGATTGCAAAAGATCAATTTTCCAGCATCTTGTACGTTTAAAGATGCAATGAAAATCTGTAAAACCAATACGGTATATTTGATCTTATTTTTTGTAGATTATATTATTATTTTCTTTGGTTTTAGTTTCAACGTACTGTTCAGTCTTTGGAGGGTCCGTTTTGGGCATGCGAACAAAGACATTACGATGTTTTTATTACAATAGTGGATTCATTAGCTCGTTTTAATCGATCCGGAAAAGTGCCTGTCGAAGCTATGGCTACATATCGTAACCAGCTTAAGGACGGCCAAAATAAACCGGTCAAGTTAGATTTTTCATAAGATTTATTATGTAAGTTATTATATAGTATCTTTAATTCTAGATACATCGTTCTGAACCTTAGTCGATCAGTGCAGGACTTTGACTTGCACAACGAGAAGGGATTCTTTGAAATATGTGGAGTCAACAAGGATACACCAAACATTATAAACTCGTTTATTTGTAATGGTTTTTTATAAAATAGGTGTTATGGTTTGATACGCCATTATAAAAATTTGGATTCTCCGCCTATTGAATTTTCAGTTTTCCAATTTTTATTAAATTGTTTTTTTTTTTGTTTTCTTTTGTTTTTTTCTTTATTATAGGCATAGTCTATATAATACAAGCCAGATTCCTGCTATAAGCTTATGAATTATTTTAAATACTGAAACTAAAGCAAATGTTTATGAAGTACAAAATATACATTTTGAAACAAATATTTTTTGTTTATATTTTGTTCTATTTTACGGACTCTTTCAATCACAAAAACACTCGGCCAAAGAAAATAAAAGACTGATACATTATAAATAAATTATCATTATTATATTTATTAAATATATGTTTATATATGTTTATATATTTTATAAATTATAAAGTCTATTAGATAATTAATAATAAATTCTTATACAATAGACAGATACAGTTAGAAAATAATATCACAAAGGATTGGTTTGTGGTAAGTCAATATACATAATTCTACAAACTCGAACCAAGAAAGAAGAAGCAAAAAACATTTACACATTTTCTGACAAAACTCTTTGCTTGCATTATTAGCGGTGTAAGCCACCACCATTTCGACAAAACAAAGAGCTCTCTAACTCTCATAGTTCCGAATGTATGCTAATTGCTGAGAAATCATTGGCAAACCGAAACTCTCCCAAACAATCGGCCATTACTTGGATTACCTCCAGCAACAGATCACGTGATAATTCCTTCATCTTGGGCAATCTTGCCACCTGTGCAAAATCTTGTACGATCATGCGCAATGCATAGTTCTTTATGTCTGGCACGTTCATTTTATCTGAAGCCTCCAAAATCTGGAGCACATTATCATAGTGAATATTGTGCTCTAGATTGTGTTTACAAAACACCTGCAGTCTATTGTTCGTAAAACCATAGAAACTGGGTGCCTGGAATAGATAAAGCGAGTCTTCGGGTGGCATTTTCTTGTCGCCATAGTAAATGTAACGAAGCAATGAGTAGAAGGATTCCTGTGATGGAGAGATATCACCAATTTGTATCTATAAATTTAAAAAAAGAAATATATATATATATATATATATAAAATGAAAATTATTTATTTTTTTAAGTTAAAATAAAAGTTTATATAGCTTACATTCACCGAATTGTCTGCTGGCATAAATGAGCGAAACATTGCCTGAAAGTACGTACAACGAGCAGAGAGAATGGACTTGTGTGCGGCAATAACTCGACCATCAAGCAGCAAGTTTATGTCACAAAAATCCTTGCCTCCTGTTTTAAGAAATACCGCCATGTCATTTTCTAGCGTTGTACCTATAAATTGAAATTCCTTGATTTAATTAAACATTGTAATATGAGCACACTTTTAAAATACCTTCAATTTTGTCATGCTTGATATCGGTATGTTTGCCTGGATTAAGGCGTTTACGAATAATCTCAACCATCAGCGGTTTGTCGAGTTGCACAAACTCATTGGACATGACGATATCATGAAAGTTTTCCTCCTTCACAATGAAGCAGAGACAGTAATCTTTGATAAGCGTTAATCTGTAGAAAAAACAATAAGCCTTTTAAAACTAAATTAAACATATTTTACCTTACTTCATTTTATCTGCATTAAATAAAGCATCTAGTACATTGCGCTTTGATATTTTGAACTCTAGATACTGAATGCACACTTGCTCTAGGCGTGGAATAAAAAATTTTACGGCCAACTGGTATATGTCCATCATAAGTATTACAATAGTGTTGCTGTGCTGATCATTAACTGTAATTTATAAATATAAAGTAGCATGTCGAATAGAATGATCTAACAAGAAGTTTACAATCAATGCGATCCGTATAGATATAATTTAAAACCATTTCGAATGCTTCAGGTTCGGCATCAGGCAGCTTTACCTCTAGTAATGGTCGATCAGCGAATGGCACCTCAATTGTTCCGAAGAGCTTCTCGAAATGTAGATTACGTGCTTCACGAGCGGCTCTGACATTCAGAACAAATATAAATTATTAAGATACTTGTAAGGTCTAGATTTTAACCTACAATATCTTTGCTCTAAGAAACTGTGATCGTGCCGCAATTATGGCAATATGCGCCGAGATCTTATTTTCATTTGGTCCTACAAAAAAAACAACATCACAAAATTGGCGTTCTGTCAAAAACTTGCCAAAGTCATCGTGTAATGTGCATCTTGGATAGCTGGAGAACTGCTCAAACAAATATCAATTTAGATATATTTTCATAGTAACTTAAGTGAAACACACCTGAAAACGGTACATGTCACCACTGCGCACATTATTATCAACCGTGCCACCAAAAATGTAAACAGCATCACCAATCACAGCCGATGCATGAAACAGACGGCCAGATGGTATCTGTGAATTAGCTTCTGGTATTATAACTGACCAGATTTGTGAGTCCAGGTCGTAGCAGTGTAGATCATTAGGCAGTGTACTGTCTGCTGAACCACCAAAAACATACAGAAAGCGGTCGTGTGTGACCATCGTGTGACCGTAACGTCGAGCTGGTGGATTAGGCGCAACTCTCAAAATATGCTCGTTAGAAATGCGACGCCAACTGGAAAAATATAAAAAATAAATTATCTAATTTTGTGTATTTGTTTTTATTAATATCTCACGTCTTCGATTTGAAATTAAACTCAAACAGAGCGTTTGTGATCTGCAAGCCACTCTGTCCTGAGAAGACATACATACAGCCTCTGGCGACAGCAACCGGGAAATTGCAGCATGTTGGTGGACGGTCACCCTTTTGTTCGATTTCTTCCCACTGTCTCATTTCGCCCTGTAAATACATAAAATTAGTATTTCTATAAAATAATAAAAATGTGCATCCATCGGACCGTGCTCAGTGACATCGTCCACATATCGTTCAGCCTAGCATTCCCATCGTATCCAGCATATATCCAAAGCTTGTTATCGTACACTGCACTAGAGTGTGCCGACCGTGGCACCGGTGCTCTGCCTACGTATTTCCATTCCAGCCACTGTCCAATCTGAAATTTGTACTCAAACAAATCGTTTCTGTTGGCCAGATTCGAATTCGAGTGAATGTCACCCGTGTATCCGCCGAACACAAACATTGAATTCTCGTGTACCACAGCTGAGTGATGATACCGAGCGGCCGGTGGCTGTCCATTTGAGAATGCACGACCCCATGATTTATCTTTTACATCGAAACGAATCAGATCGTTCAGCATGCTTTTGCCGTTATCACCTCCGAATACATAGATAGCATCTTTGTACGAGACAGCCGTATGTTTGCTTCGCCTTTTCTCGAGATTGATTCAGTCAATAATTGAATATATAGAAATGTCATACAATTCAATAGAACTTACCGGGCACCAACGAATTCGTCGCATTCCAACAATCTTCTCCACTGGTGAATCGTCTCGTATGGTGTAAAGTCTAAATGTAATGCAGACTGTTCACAACTCATCGCAGCGCTCGAAGATTGGGCTGCCGACAAAAGTTTGTGTTGATGATTCTGTTGTACACGCCCTCCTGACGATGACGGACCACCTCCGCAACTTTGCGAAGACATGTCGAGAATATGCGAACGGTGATTTTTTATAGAAAACTTATTTAGTAAAAAAATATTACTATAAATCTATAATCTCTACATTTATAAAAAACCATACAATATAAATAATTAAATGTAACTTGCAGATATCTTTTAATTTGCTATGTGCAAGTACATAGTACAATCAACAAAGATCCACAATTAATAACATAATCAAATATTGTATACGAATTTACGAATACGGAGAGCCTACAAAAACAATACAAATACAATTTAATGGCCAAATGGCCAAAAAAATTCAATATTTCATTAAATGTACAGTCAGTTGTAAATGTGATACCGTTTCGACAGAACCTTACACATCCAGTATAGTACTTTCGATGAGAACTGTCAAAAGTTAAATGCCAAAATCAAATTATTCACTATTAAATTTTGGATTCGGAAAAATTTAACATATTTGAACTTAAAATCGAGCTTAGATCTATGCTAGTAAAAAGCAATGTATACAATTTATGTAGGTAATCCCTTGTGAGACAAGGGGCTAGTGTGCGATGGCGCAAACCGTGATAATTGACAATTATTACGGGTTCACACGACTAGTCAGGGTAGCGTGCAGGGGACAACCTAACCCCACCCCACTTTCAGGGGTGAGTTTGTGAGCGAAGTGAACGATTTTATCTTTCTCACAATGTTAGAATTCCAAGCAGGAATGAAGGAATGACACAAGTCTGTCTTTTCAGACATGACGTGCCATGACATTTACACAGACAACATACGGAATAACTGAATTAATGCCGCTAAAGTAAGGCAGTCCCATTCGGAATTCCAGGCATGACACAGCCCTGTCGTGTCAGGCATGACTTGCAATGACATTTACACTGACGACATATTACAACAAACGTCAACAAATTCTCTTACACTCTTACGTAAGGACTGCTATGATTCGTATACATCTTAAGACACGTCGCGTTGCGTGGGCACCACAATTCAACGAATAGTATTAATCGCGCGTTTGCCCTTTAACACATCGAAAAAATGCGAACGACGCAAGCGACATATGACACGATGCATTGTGGATTACCACAGGTGATAACGCATTTTCTATGCATTGTTACGTTGGTACCAGATTATTTATGAATGAAAATATAGTGTATTTGTAAATTTTAAAAATCCTTCATTAGAATAATAGAATATTCATAATCACAGGATTTATCGCGCGTTAGCCCTATAACGAATCGAAAAAATGCGCACGACACATGAAACAATTCCGGTATAGATTATTATTCAAACTTTACAATTGATTTGTTTTGATATATATAATATATATTATTAAAAAACTTTATTCATAAAAATATCTTACATTTTTGGCGCACAGATGATTTATGAAGAATGTAGAAAGTTTAAAAAGGATAATTCTTATAAATACAGAAAAAATAAGTAAAATACTCTACAACCAGACTTAATAGTATATATAAAAGATTTTAAATTTAATATACTATATTTTTTTGCCCTTTTTATTATATATGTGTTTTGATATAAAAAAAAATGTTTAATGTTTGGTACTAACTATTAATTCTTATTATTGCGCCATCCGCATACATGAATGTGGCGTTAGATATATGCGGCGGTATATATCAGGAATAGTCCTGGAATTGTACCATTTTATGGGGGGTAAATAATTTCTATTCGTATTCCCAAATATATTTGTTTGAAAAAAATTAATAAATAATATTGAGATTTGTATAACAAATTAATATAATGTAAAGGTTAATATAATAATATATAAATAATGTATACATTTAACAACATAGACTTGTGACGTTTTCACAGTTACGACTAATTAAGATTTAAAAAATTGAAATTGAAAACTTCAGTTTTTATTAGATTTAGAAAACTGTATCCTTGGTTCGTCCGTTTGACTCAAATTGACTGAAATTGGAGACCGTATTTCGGTTGGCAGCATCGGTCGGCAACACTGTGCTCTATAAGAATAAAGAAAAGTATAAGATATGAGACAACATGCTGATTTCTAGAAGTACCTTATCCTTTTTATAGCTTCTGCCACGTGCTCTAGTCGTATTCCTGCGAATAGGATTAGAGGGAACTCTCTGAGACAGTCTTACCGAGCTGAAAGTGCTGCCCCTCCGGCCGAATCTTGTTCTCGGTGACGGAGTTCCGCTGGCTTTATAACAAAGTTATTAGTACATATTAATCAATTCGATTAAAATGGAATATATTTTAATAATCTTATGTAAAAAAAATATTATTGGTTTATATCATGCGCAAATACACACACATCACTATAGGAATTCTGTTCATATTTACAAACACCGGATTAGCGAAAGGACCTTAGGAAGACATAATGCTTGTAAATAGTTAAACGATAGATAGGTTTGAAATGCTATAACAGGGTGTTCGAGTACATACGCCATGATAGTTGTTAAAGTAAGCTTTTTGGCACGCGTCCAGCCTTATATTATCACATTTGAAACAAAAAAAGCCACAGTTATGTTTTGTACGGAATTATACGCAGTAAAGGTAAACAGCCTTTGAAAAAAAGCATTGGTGTGAGTACTTACGTGTGGCTGGTTTATTGTTGGTACGTTTGGACGCTTGCATCATGCCAAATACCACTGCTGCCAGAGAGCTATGGTGTGAGGTTTGACGCTGTAATGATGGTGTCTGAGCAAGAGGAACGCCTGCCTGTAAGGGTCCAGGTGATATAATCTGATTGGCAGACACACCTTTACCTAGTACCCAGTATGTCATCATGATTCCTTTGCCCTTCACTGAGATCTCTCCTCTGGGCTGAATTAAATAAAAAGAATATTATATATTTCAATAAATAATTAAATTATTAAAATCCAAACTCACCACACACGTATAGCCTTTTAAATTAAGCAATTGTGCTGTGTAATCCGGCACCTGAATCTTCCAATTCTCTCCAGTGGAGTCCATGCGTGACGCCACATTAACTGTGTTACCCCAAATGTCATAGACCGGTTTACGAGCTCCGATCACACCACTTACTAATGGACCACTACTGATGCCCACACGTAACTGGAAGGTATTAAATGCGTCCTTGTTCACTTCTTGCAGTTTTTGCCGCAAGGTTATGGCAAATTCTACCAGATCGCAAACACTGTCCTCCTCTGAATTACCTCTTTCCAGCTATGCAAAATTATAATAAAATTATAAATGTTAGATGAATGTTGAATTGTCTAAGAAAGACATACTTGATGTTTGGGATTCAGACCAGCTGCTGCCATGTATGTTGCGCCGACAGTTTTTATCTTTTCCACTGTGCTGAACCGTGGTTCTTCCATCAAAGAGTCAAAGTCACATATGATCTCATTTAGAATTCGAATGCATGCCTTTCCATTCTCAATGTCCTCCGAATAAAAGTCCTGGAAATTTGGTATCGATGCAAACATCACACCACACATATTGTGCATTTTTGAGTACAGTTCCTCGGAGCGCCCGTCCGACAAATAATAACTCGCCACATGATCGGGCAAAATGTTCTAAACCGCGTTGTTCAATTAGAACCTAATAATATATAATTTAAAAATACACAAACCTTTATTAACACATCGTTAAGAAAACGATTTGACTTCATGTTAGCCAATTCTTTTTCGGCCTGCTCTTTCCAAATAAAATCCAGCCGAGAGGTGACTTCAACTAGACGTGCATGATACGTAACCATTGTTAAAAATACCAACAATAGAATGCACATCTGGGCAGCAAGAGGCATACCCAACTTGGCTTGTTCGATCTCCTGAAACGCACTAGCAAACACCTCTGGAAATACAACCAGAATTAGTACCGCATAACATATCACCATTATAATGGCCATAAACGTTTTAACTAAATAGTAAAGCTTCAATCCGGTGGCAAGTGCAATCATGCACAGCACCCAAGTGAAAACCATGTACTCTGGGTGGGAACATGGATCTGCCTCCACAGCCAAAGGATCACCGAGAAGATTAGTAAAATTCACAATTAAATGTTTGTCATATAGTGTCAAAGATTCGTTGTCGACCAGCATCTGAAGGTTCTCCATTCGTGGCAGCTCATTTTCGGTAATGTTGAAAACGGTGTCAGCTTCTGAGCCATTTTTTGACAGAATGTCGTATAACTGTCGTTTTATAAGCGCCAAATTCTCTGGGATAAATTGTTTCCAGTCTCTCGAATTTACGGCGGCCAGGTGCGAGGAGTTGTTTACCATATTGAGAGCCATATTCTGCAAAGGACTAGCGGAGTTTATTGTTATGTTGTGATGAACTGTTGCCGAAACAAACACGTTCAGGCGGTAAGCCGGTTCGGTGGACACCTCGCTGGTTTCTGATTGCTGATATGCTGCAGATGGAAGAAATACAGGTGGAGTCAAAATAGTTTCTTCAAAAATATTTTCCATACTGATATCGTCACGGGTCATCGGACACAGAAACAAACCAATGCTGCTAGCCACAGACATAAGTATAATAACGGAGCAAATAAAAATCGTACGTCGGTTACGATGATGCACCAAAGTTGCAGAGCTCTTTTGCAAAACTTCCGGAAGACCTGAAATTTTAAATTTCGATTAGTATTGTACATTTTTGCGCCGTGTCTGGCGTTCTGATTACCTGTGAACTCTTCAGCCATCACCAAAATGCAACCAGCCGTGAGTAACAAAGTAGATACAGCAAGACAAATTACCAGAATCGTGCAACGGGGTACAATGATGGACTGGCAAATCACGATAAAAATCCACACTACAAATACACAGAGCATATTCGAACGGAACATGTCTTCGCGTAGCTGACAGTACTTGGACTCCTGTGTGACTTCTTTAAACTTTAATGTCCACGGAAACAGATACTCGTGTCGCATCTGTTTGTTAGAGTTTATCTGAATATTCTGATCGATAAACTCATCTACCTATAGATTAGGTATAGAAATAACGAATTATTTTCTTTTTATTTGATTTAGTAGGTATAATATGTTTAATATATTATGAAACACTAATACTCATATGATGTTTAAATTTAAATTTACAGTTTATACCTCTTCAGTGGCCGACATTGCAATCGTGTCCTCTAGCTTTGCATGCTCCCGTTTGATTGAATCGGTTCGGTTTAATCCGATGTTTTCCGAATCATTTAACTGGAATGGAAAATATGCCCGGGTGCGATTATGTGCATGTTCTTTATACGTGATAAATATAGAAAATATTGCTTTTCGTTCAATGTCAACGATGTAGATAGACCATAATTATTTATAGCACCAATATTATAGAAAAGTATATATACCTATTTCACGAATGGCTAATGATATGTTGGTAACAGAATCTATTATACTCATATACAATGTTTAAAAAAAACCATTCGGACTTTAATAACCAAATGGAAAAGGTCGACTATGTATGAAAAAAATGCTTAAGTAATAATTTCGGGAATACAGAAAAACGCTAGATACGACAAATAGGCAGGTGATTTCAAACCGACAAAGTAAAGCTTTTATCGGATTATTTTCAACAAACATATAAAACTGCAATTTTTGTTTTGAAAAATCTGTGTCGTGCCCATATAAGATTTTTTTGAAATAAGAACAAATGAAAAATAAAACTAATAACTATTTGTTAACCGAACTTCCCTTGATTCAATTCGTTTTTTCTTAAAATATGCACAAATAAAAAATAAAACTAATACATATTATTATGATTAAAATCCTCCTAAATCATGGCATTTTATAATTCAAAATGTCATATATGTACCTGGATTCAAACTCACGGCCCTAGACAGAGAGGCAAGAACATAGAGCACTGCTACCGTATAAAGAAACTATAACGTTTTTATATGATTCATCTCGAAAAATACTCGGTATTGAATCCGATTTTCGATTTCTGTCCAAACCTCTGTACCCAGCGGTTTTCGTATATGATCTAGTTAAAATAGACTTGGGCTAAATCCGAGTAAATACTGTTGAGGTAAAACTTGAGACAAAAAGTATGATTGTGAAGTAAGAATAATATCAATATACTATAAACAATGCTCAGTTTATACTATAAGGTATTGTGTATAGTCATGAACTATAGAATAAAAAAAGGTGTACAAAAATACATTCAAAATGAGCAGTAATAATCGGGTAATTTGAAAAAAAAACTGAAAACTCAGATAGACAATCTACCAAAAACAAAAACCAGGACTGACCCGACAAATGCTGTAAATATGGTCACCTTATAATTATTTACTACATAACTGTAAAAGTTTTATAATTAAACAGACAAATTAAAACTCGCAAATATACACAAAATTTGTGTATTATGATACATACATTTCTAAACGGAATCTCCGGTGTCCAGTCCGTCGTAGTCTCATCATCGTGAATAATGCTTTTGGAATCCCTTTTCATCTGAAATTTTCCAACCGAAGAGTTTACGTTGTTGTTGCTCGGTACATTGTTGTTAACCGCGTGCTCACCGGCTTTTAGTTGTGACTGTTCGGGCTGAACACTGCCAACACGGTGGAAAAATCGTTTACGAGGTCTACATATCGGCCCTCATTAGTAATTAATTATATAATATAATATAATATAATATTAATGTATTTATATAAATTGCTCACCTCAGTGGCTCCGTCCTCTGTATAAGATATGTTTTGATGTTCATCATTTTAAGATGATTATCCCTGTTGCCTCCATCGCCGGGCTCAACTTCGTACGTATCGTTCAAGCATTTTAGCGTGGCTTCCGAAATGTGCACTCGTCTACAAATCCTCATTCCAAATATAGTGTTATTAAATACATAATATTAGAAAATACATACCCGGGCACGCCGCCAGATTCCATATGATTCGCAATGATAACATCGTTCGACCAGACGTCAAAGTGCCACTTCTTATCGCCTAGCACGCCACACATAACCGAACCACTATGAATTCCTATCCGCATGTTCAAGTCAACCTATAACGGTACATTTACCCCATTATTTATTTTCAGAAAAAATGCTCAAGTATTTTCGGTTGAAGCAACGAGCATTCAGCCACTAAAATCTAGAATGCAATAAATGCGATTGCGGAATATGTGTTTCAAAAACTTACGTGGGTATTGTGGCGTACGTCTTTAATGGCTTTGATCATATGTAAACCCGTCTCAACGCTGCACACAGCATGGTCTGGTCGCGACTTCCAACTCTGTGAGTCAAACATGGACACGCAATAGTAACAGTCGCCAAGAAGTTTAATGCGAAGACAATGGTTGTCCTGTTGGAATGAGTGGAGTAAAAGTTTTAACACACACACACACACACACACAAATA
>JANSTU010002649.1:0-18461 GCA_027564075.1 Bolitophila hybrida
TAGAAAAAAGTCAAAAACAACATTTTTTCTAGAAAAAAGTCAAAAACAACATTTTTTCTAGAAAAAAGTCAAAAACATTTGGAGTGCGTTCAAAAATAGTTGCTTGATTTCAGTAGATGGCTGCCCAGTCGTGTGAACCCGTATTGGTCAATGAAACCGGTGTGCGACATCGCACACTGGCCCTATGTCCCACAAGGGGTAAAAGATCAAATGAGACCGTGTCCAAAAACTAGTCGGATTTTTTTTCGATTTATTTTTTTAAGTTGATACAACTGTTACTGGCTTCCATGCCAAATTATATGTCAAAATATTCAAGGTTAAATATGACCTCTTACAATTTTGACATTCGTACATACCTTGTTCAGTGTTGCATTATGCAAATCATCGAGCGTCGGTCTGTATGCAGCCTGGATGGACATCATATTTCGGTAGTTGTCCATGCGAGGCAAAGCTTCACGTGTTAAGTGTCTATAATCACAAACGAAAACCTATCAAATAAACCGTAAAAATGTATATGAAAACAAAAACATACCGAAAACTCCGACCGTATTTATTATCATCCAGTAGATTCTCACGATCTTCTTCATTTGAGTCTGAATCGTCAACGTCCACTTGAAAGCGTGTGGTCTGCAGGTCTTTGTATTTGGACGGCTTGTCTTTGTCACGGAAGCTACTTTTGATGGAGGACAATCTAGAAACGTTTAAAGTAGAGATTAACATAATAACATATAGTCTCTTCTATATTACCTAGACTGTCGGCGTTGCACAATTTTGCCTCCATCCTCGGGAAATGTATCGTACTCGTTAAGCTCACCATCCTCGGTATCTGGAATGCGTCGATAGACTTCATTTGACTCGCGTTCACCGTACGCGACGGGATTTACCTGGAAGCGAGTCGGACGATCGCCGCCGTTTTCCAATGGAATGCCGTTTGACATTGTACGCAATGGTCACTTTTTTCAGTTTTTTTATATATATATAATTATAGATTGCTTGTTAAATAGTTTTTTTTTAGAAAACTTTCATCGTACGTTTGAACTTTTGTTTATGTTATATCAGGAAACTGGACTGTATAAAAAAATATTTTAATTAAAATTGCTTTTTTTCGTCAGATATTTGCGTGTTATGCTTATAGCAACCAAGAGTTTAATTTGAATGTGTTAATTTTGCTTTGGATACATTCTTTTTTTTTTCAATTTGTTTTTCAATGTCTATATATTCCAATATATACGAAAAAGAACACGCTAAAGAACTATTGACTCTCCTTCATCATGACATGTTTGAGCAAGTCACCGATTCACTGTGTGTGTGCGTGTATTTCTTGCTGCCAGTGCTTGTATTTTTTGCTAACAGTAAACGCTTGATTAATATAGATTTATATATCCAGTGTGTTTTTTGATTGTCTAAGACCTGATTTCATTACGAAAATAATCATTGAGTTAACTCGTACAAATTACATACTAATCCTCGTGTTTGATTTTAACTCGAGGATTAATTTTGTGAAGAAATCGGACATAAACTGAACCATTTATTTGTTTACAGTTAGCCGCCGGCGTGTATGTGTTGTGTCGCATGTAGCCTGCCAAAGTGTCTCTGGCTAAATTTATGTAAGTAACTTCTTGCTTTTAAGGAAATTTAAAAAATAAATGAATACATTTAATTTATATGGTAAAATAGTTGGATACATGAAAATGCTATTTAATGTTATTTATAAATTCGTCTCAGTCTTTAATATTTTATGAAATGCTCTTACAATAATATTTTATGTTGTTTTTTACAGTTGCAACGATCAAACATTCTTTTGGCACTCTCCCCGACGTTACAAACACTCCAGTGTATTGATTTTTTGTCAAGTGAATTTCTCTCAAGTAGAGAAATAAGTGCATTTTTGTCACCATATTTCAAGGTCAAAAATATGAATTTTTGTTACCAAATTATTTCATGACAAGAATGCACTGTGCAGAGGTGTGAATTTTTGTCACTAAATGCCTTTACAACAACAATAACATACTCGAATTGTGTTTTAAGTCTTTTCATTGGTTATTGTGATTTTTGGTGACAAAAATTCACTCCTCAGCAGTGAATTCTTCTTGTCACAGTGGCAAGAATTCAACACTGACAGAGAGCATAGTAGTTAGGAAAGTCACCGCTTAGATAAAGCGCTCATTGTGTATCGCACGGCGTTTACACTCCATATTTTAGGTTATCTTATTACACACATTTGCTAACAACTTTCATTAAAATTTTACACAAGTTCATAAACGTACTTTCGTTAAATTTGCATCTTATAACACAATTTTAAAACATTTGGAAATATGGATATATCGAATAGTTGGTTATAAATATTTTTGACATTCGATTATTTCTATATTTAATTGTTTACATAATAAACATGGAATTATCAATGGATTCTCCTGCGCATGAAAATCGTTGAGTTCAAAAACGAACAACTTTGGTTACTTTGTTTTTAAATGTGTGTTACAAGATTGCAATTTTCTACAACTTACGTTTGAAGTAAATGTGTGTTATCACATCTAGCGGATGTTTTTGAGCCGATAAACTCAGTAAATAAGTGAATAAAGTTCTAAAGTTCCTTTCAGCTTTCAGTATTCAATTTCCAAATGATTTTTAGGAATGATTGTTTTTAAAAAATCTGTTAAATATTATGGATCTTTATGCCATTTTCTCTGAGAATTATATGCATATAGAGTAGAAGTTTGGTTATGTAAGTCGAAAATTTTGTCAAATAAAATTAAGTAGAAATGTTTATGTTAAAATTAATACATTTTTATAGTTGTATTTTTTTTTAGATTTATAACCATACTTTCCGTTTTTACGTTACGCCGTTATTCCGACTGTATGCATTTTTACTGTTTTTTTCCCAGATGATTCCCAGGTGAAATAAGAACATTTCACATGTAAGTGCCCAGCAATTTTGCGAAGTCCAAACCAATTTCACTTAGTGTAGAGTATATATTACGAGCCGACATCTTTTACATTACAATGTGACAGAATCAAAATCGGTTCATAATTTTATTTTAATATATGTATATTTTAATAAAAATAAAAATCAAAATGGCAATTTTTATTCAACTATACAAATAGACATAATAGACTGGATCATTGCTGGTCAACTAATTATAACGACCGAAGCGTTTTCTTGTTCAAAATATACAATAAATAATGTGATAAAAATAATATTATTAATAAATTAATTAATATAATTTTGTATGTATAATATATCCTTCAAATACATCATATACATTCATTCAATACACATTAATTAACAGTGTAAATTGAAAATAATTTCGACATTGAACGTACTCCGTAGCATCGACGCAGGCGTCGCTATGCTGTGCCGAATGCAAACATAACCGCACTTGTTAATGTCAATGTTTTCGTAATTCGTAGTCACTGATGTGAATTTCCAAAACAAATTCTGTCACACATAATATTCACTGAGAATTCAGGAAATCATGACAATAGCGGGTTTCTCCTTGTTGCGCAGCAGCTGCAAGCGCTTCCAGAACTTCAAGACATGTGTCCAGGTAATAAATCACATAGATTTCTGTCTTGTATTGAGGTTATGTTCATTTTGCTAATAAGACTTCGTTGTTATGCAACTTGTAGTACTTCTCTACGCCGCCTTCAAAGGTGACCGAGATCAAGGCACTAGAGAAGATCCGGAACATTGGAATATCGGCTCACATTGACAGCGGCAAAACAACTCTCACCGAACGTATTCTATACTATACCGGTCGAATTAGCCAGATGCATGAAGTGAAGGGTAAGGACAACGTTGGTGCCACAATGGACTCTATGGAGTTGGAACGTCAGCGAGGCATTACAATTCAGTCGGCTGCCACATATACACAGTGGAAGGATTACAATATCAATATTATTGATACACCGGGTCACGTTGACTTCACTGTGGAAGTAGAACGAGCACTGCGAGTACTGGATGGAGCTGTGCTTGTCCTGTGTGCCGTCGGTGGTGTACAAAGTCAAACTTTGACTGTTAATCGTCAAATGAAACGATACAATGTACCTTGTTTGGCTTTTATCAACAAACTCGATCGAATGGGCTCAAATCCAAATCGAGTCCTCTCACAACTTCGATCTAAACTAAAACATAATGCTGCATTTATTCAATTGCCTATTGGTTTGGAGAGTGATTGTACTGGTATCGTAGATCTAGTTCGACAGAAAGCGATGTACTTTGAGGGTGATTTTGGTTTGAAGATTCGTGAAGATGAAGTACCAAAAGACATGGAGGCTGAGGTTAAAGAACGCCGACAGGAACTTATCGAGCATTTGTCAAATGTGGACGAAACGCTTGGTGAACTGTTTTTGGAAGAGAAGGGACTTGAAGAGGCTGATATTATGGGTGCAATTCGAAGGACTTGTTTGAAGCGTACATTTACACCGGTACTGGTAGGAACGGCACTCAAGAATAAGGGCGTACAGCCATTATTGGACGCTGTACTAAACTACCTCCCACATCCCGGTGAGGTTGAGAACATTGCGCTGATTGAAAGTGAGGGCAAAGAAACGGAAAAGATTTTCTTGAATTCTGCACGTGATGGTAAAGCTCCATTCGTTGGTTTGGCTTTTAAGTTAGAGGCTGGTCGTTTTGGGCAGCTTACATATTTGCGATGCTACCAAGGTGTTCTCAAGAAGGGTGATAGCATTTTCAATGTACGTACCACTAAAAAAACACGCTTGGCACGTTTGGTGCGTTTGCACTCGAATCAAATGGAAGATGTAACCGAGGTTTATGCTGGTGACATCTTTGCTCTGTTCGGTGTTGACTGTGCTAGTGGAGATACGTTTGTCACTAATCAGAAACTCAATCTTTCCATGGAGTCGATTTTTGTGCCTGAACCAGTTGTGTCGATGGCTATCAAGCCGACAAATAGCAAGGATCGTGATAATTTCTCAAAGGCTGTTGCTAGATTCACTAAGGAGGATCCGACATTCCAGTTTCACTATGATGCTGATGTTAAGGAAACCATTGTGTCTGGAATGGGAGAATTACATTTGGAGATTTATGCACAACGTATGGAACGCGAGTACGGCTGCCCGGTGACATTGGGTAAGTAACTAATACATGACAACCAACGATATGTACATATATTGGATTTTAAAAAATATTTTAGGAAAACCTAAGGTTGCCTTCCGTGAAACAATGACAGGACCTTGTGAATTTGATTTCTTCCACAAGAAACAGTCTGGTGGATCTGGCCAATTTGCACGAGTCTCTGGTATTATGGAACCACTGCCACCAAACCAAAATACAGTGATTGAGTTTGTTGACGAAACTGTCGGAACAAATGTACCAAAGCAGTTTGTGCCAGGTGTTGAGCGTGGATTCCGAATTATGACTGAAAAGGGTCTCTTGTCCGGACATAAATTGTCAGGAGTGTGTTTCCGCCTTCAGGACGGTGCTCATCATATTGTTGACTCGAGTGAGCTGGCCTTTATGTTGGCTGCACAGGGTGCTGTGAAGGAGTGCTTTGAAAATGGTGGCTGGCAGATTTTGGAACCCGTAATGATGGTTGAAGTGGTGGCACCCGAAGAATTCCAGGGATCGGTTATAGGACAATTAAACAAGCGACATGGTATCATTACTGGAACAGATGGTACTGAAGGATGGTTTACAGTGTACGCTGAGGTGCCGCTGAACAATATGTTTGGTTATGCTGGTGAATTGAGGTCAGTTGGACATTTTATAAAATAGGCATTGTTAACGTTTTTTAAATTGAATTTAATTTTTATATAGGTCGAGCACACAGGGTAAAGGAGAATTCACAATGGAGTACAGTCGATACTCCCCGTGTCTGCCCGACGTACAGGACCAGATAATGACGGAATATCAGCGTTCGCTAGGCATCGATGTTGACAAGAAAAAGAAGAAAAACTAATTCCTAATTTTATAATTTAAGACAAATACCGATGTAAATTAATTAATTCTGTATATTTATATGCTAGGTCTACATATAATAAATAAAAATGAGAGAATGTCTATGTTCATCAAAGAGTTCTAATAGTTACTTCGGTATTTTTTGATCTCTACCATGATCACGTGTACATTAGTTAACTGCATGCGGGCGTTTGGTGTCAGAAGCTTATGAAATCGATGATAGTACTGTACGAGACTGGCCAATGCAAGTTGCAACAACGAAGAGCCGGTAACTAATGATGGAAACGACAGTAAAACCTCGCGATTCAGTTCCTCTAGTGATTTCTTCCAGTTTGAAGAAAAACTGGTGACCAACGCAAGCGAGCGACGCTCCTGTAGTCGAAAATCGTCCATTTGCTCTTTTTCAATCATGTGCTCACAATCTTTTATAAATTGAATGATTCCACCAAAATGTGGTGCCAAAATTTCCTCGACATATTCGGTACTGCGAGAGGTGAGCTGTTCACGGAACGCTTCGGCCTCCTTGGAATTGTCACGTGTACGTTCCATTAGTACGCCCAGCACTAGATCATAGTTATTGATCAGGTAGATGAGTTGTTCTTTACGAGTATGGAATATAGCAGCCATACGTAAAATGAAACATTCTACTTCATTCTGAAGCTCGAGTAACAATCGGCTAACCAATTCGTTAGGGAAATGTTCCGATATACCTACAATGGCGGCCGAGAATTCAGCATAACGGCGAGTTATCTAAAATATTGGACAGATTCATTGAATAGTTAATTTTAAATTGTTTAATATATATGACGTACATAATGCGGTCCTAACTCTTTGTTGAATTTCGTTGGATCACATTCGCGGACACTTTGTGTGTTCAATTTGAAGATTTGCTCAAATCGAGGCCAAATTACGGCCTGTAATGAGTCCCAGTATCTGTTTAAAATAATATACAAATAAAAACAGTAATTATGTTTGATAAAATAGAACATACTTATCCAGAGCTGGAACGCAACGCTTGTGACACATCAATTGATAGCGCAGTATTAACTGGATGCAAAGAAACATGGCAATGGTGTCGTAACAATCGGATATATAGGTCTCAACGTTTTTCTAAACAATTATAATATTTATTAGCTTAAATAAAGGCTTTTATTCAAAACCTACTATTAACAGCGTTAAAGTTTTGCCCATGATTTGATTAAACAGATCCTGAGCCTGAGCTCCACGAACCATAAAAAACTCAGTGCCAAAAAGATACTCTCGACAAGCATTGTCCACCAGAGCATATTGTTCCGAACGAAAAAGTGCTTCAAAGGAGTACTAAAAGAATGTAATTATCGATCAGAAAAGATTCTAGTTAATTTAATTTAATAGTAAATACTCTAGTTTTTTGTTGAGCATGTGGCACAAGGATTGGTGCCTCTAGCTGCTGATTTAAAATGTCTCCTCGGTTGCCAATCGTAAAAATCGTGCTCTTATTGCGAAGTGCACTCGTCTTGCTAAACAAACTCTGTTTGGCTGTATCTTCAATTCCCATCAGATCGTCCTTGGTTACGGCATCTTCGAATTTCAATGACGCCAGACGAGATGAGTAGCTCTAAATAATATAAATATAGAATCATATCGATAATATCTAAGCAAACCCGTTAAAATTACCTTAAAATAACTGTAATAAATTTTACTCATCGTTTCCACGTACTCGCCACAGATTTCCTGTGCTACTTGTCGCTCATTGTAAAGAATAAACTCAAAGAAAAACTTGTGCTTTAGCATCGTATTTTGTGGCACCTGATAGTTGGTCATTGGTTTGCGGAACTTGTATATTTGCTCAAGTAGATATACACGGATCTTGGTCATGGCTTTGATTTTAAGTTTAAGCAGTACGTCTTTGACGTCATCTACTGATTTGGAATCCTTAAAACTGAGCTCCTTGACCAGGTTAAGCTTATGGTTGAGCTGGTTAAGCTGAACAAAAAACTCTTTCTCCGTGACCGGTGTGTCCATGATAGTGCTGAAAATGTGTATTTAAATGAAGCTAGATAGAAATAAATACACATTTTATTTACGTGATTAGATCTTCAGGAACGGCCATGTCCTCGATAAAGGTCGAGAGCTGCGCCCGTATTGACTGCCGATTAGTCAACTGCACTGACATTGAAACGGACTTCTTTTGCAGTGTTGTAATCTCAGTGCTGATATTACTGAGTACACTCTGAAAATTCATTAGCATTGACTCCATACGTTCAAGTATGGTGTCGCAATCGCCAATCTGATTGTGCAGACTCGCGATGTTCTGGCTCTCCCTGATGTAGTCTTCGATGGACTGATTTTCGACTTCCTTGAATTCACGTTCGATTTGTCGTGAATACTGACGCAAGTCGGTGCCTGTCTTGAGAATCTCTTGTACTTCTTTGCCTTCCAGCTGCTCGGAAAGTGTTTCACTGGATTGGGACATGCTGTGGCTTGATTACTGATTTTAAGTGTTGGTGAAAGTGAGCATAATATGCTGAAATTGCCAGCAAAAATTTAAAAACAATATTTTTCTGTAAAATTTCGGGCGACGTCAACACATCATCACAAAAACATATTATTATCTATTATGACATTTTTATTTTTGTGTTTATTTAAAGTTGACATTTCATTGTCACAATGAAGTTAGCATTCAAATAATATTTTCTTTACAGCGGTTTAGAATTTAGTTCACATTCGGATTTATAGAGGCAGCACCATTTCAATATTCAATAATATTCATCAATACTTGTAGAATTATACAGGATTTATAAAGAATTTTACATACTGTTTTGACACTAGACAACGTATAAATCTTACGATAAGTTGTAAAATTCAATATATATAATTTCAAACTAAATAATATATTCTATATTGAGAGAAAATTATGGAAATGTCCGTATTGGGATTTTAACTGAATCAGCCTAATTTCATTAGAGTAATTACCCCACCGTAGGGGTAATGTTTGTTATTTCCATTAACGAATACTATTATACTGTTTGTAGATGCAGATTAGCTCCTAATAAATATATTTTGTATGTATATTTAGTGATTTTTATTGGTTCTTTATATGATCTAGTTTTTTCGAGAGAACTTTTTATATCAAAGACATTTTATATTTAGAGAAGAAGTTTGGATAAGATGTTGTACCGATCATCTACTTCTGATTTAGTTTTATTTATTTATTGTGTACAAAAAAAAACTAAATATTTCCAGATCCAAAATATTTTATAGAAATGGTTGTAATTCATGCTCTACGTTGGCTTTAGTGCGTGTTTCAAAAAATCGACACGCGGATCATATTTGTGTTATAAAACTTAGCACGAAATAGTTGCAGATAACTTCACGGTAGAAGGAAACTACCTAACTAACCTCACAACCGCAAAAAAAAAAAAGGAGTGCGATATGTAAATCCCAAAATTCGTGCGTCCTAAAACGTAGTTTGAAGTTTCTTGTAGTTGGCTAAAATGCATCGTTCAGAAACAGACCTAAATTATTGATATAATAATAACGTCTATTGACGATTTTAAACACCGTTATACGCGCTATACGCGCCATATACTGTATACGGGATAATATAATAAAATAATAATAAATACGTATTACTTTTGTAAGGACAGCATGTAATGGGCCTAAAAACATTTTTGTCCATGACAAATTTTCGCATATTTTTTGAGATATCTCTATACACCGAGATCTAATTTGCTATTTATATTCGTAATCGTGAATCATCAACGCAAATAGTCTATTAATAGCAAGAGGAACCTACTGATTTCAATTGCTACATTCGAAAAACACTTCGTCCTGCCGGTCGGGATTGGACCGGCGACCTCCCATAAGCCACTCGGCTATGGATAGGAACATATGACATATTAATGATAAGAAATAAAAACACAAAACTTCAATATCTTATGTTTTCTTCTGGACGCGCATGCACCATTGCTAGTCCACAGACCTAAACCTAAACTGTCTTGTCCAAGGTTTAAAGGTTTCAGAATTTTCAAAAAATTGATTTTAAATGTTTATTATTATTTTTTTATTTGATAGTACAACTCTTCAATAATATATTTTCAAAATTTCAAGTTGATCCGACTAAAACTCTAGGAGATATAGCATTTTGAACTTTCCCTCTCATGACTGTAGCGCCCGAGAGCGCCGTAGGTAGCTCAACGCTGCTGCTGCTTCTTTTCGTTTGTTTATCTTTCTTTTTTGACTGTGTGAATATTGTAGTACAGTGTTAGTAGCCACGAGGTATTTTTGAGGTTATAAGGGTTGAAAAATAGCTTATACAGACTGCCAAAATTTCAATTTTACTGAATAAAATCTCTTCTTTAGTAAGAGAAAAAAAATCGAGAAAATTAGCTTATTTTGGCCTCTGAAACCCATGCAACCCCTAATACTGAAGTAAAGCGAGCTACTGTCGAGCGCGATATTGCCAAAAGTGTGTGGAATTGGATATGGATTCTAATTTTGAACACTATAAGTCGATGAGAAATCGTTTGATTAAACTTAAAATTGAAGCTAAAACTGCATTCTTTGGAAATCAGCTAAATTCAAACCAATCTTACACTATTTAATGGAAAAACCTTAAAAGTTTAGGCCTTTGTTCCACCATTTAGCAATTCCGACTTTAATATTTTTTTAATATCCTCAGTCCTATGTCAAATGCCACAGTTTCCTTTATTAAACTTCTCTTCCCTTATATTCATCCAATACTTTTTCATATATTTAATCACAGTATGACTTCGAGCACTTTTCCATCAATTTGGAAATATGCCGAAGTCATCCATATCCACAAGAAATCCAGTTCCCATGATCCTAAAGATTTAGGCCAACTCAATTTACTTAGAGTTTTGTCCAAAGTGTTTGAAAGAGTGACTGTTTTACTCGCATAAAGTCTTACCTAGTGACTATCGCCAACTGGTGTAAAAATAACAGCCTTCTACTTAATGCTAGTAAGACTCAGTATATTATATTTTCTTCCCTCCTCGACTACGACCTTTCCAAATCATCTGCTGGCTACCTTTACATCAATTGGCCGATCCATTTTATATGACAGGTGGTAGGTTTGTTTGGAGCTGGAACGTGGACCAGACGTTTTACTAAAGGTGGCACATAATGAATTCATCCCTCAGAGGACAACATATTTGCAAGCCATTCATTATTTTTGCTAACTCCTTACGGCAAGGGTGCGATGCCGCACACCGGATTTATAAACCATTACGGGTGCACACGATTGGTCAGGTCATGCTAATTTGCTGTTTGTGCTGTGCTACTACTATTGGAGCTACTGTGCTCTAACACTAACAACGCATTAAAGTTCCGTTATTCCAAATCAATATGCTATTTCAGCAATAGGCAATTAATAGCAAGAGGAGTAGGTACTGATTTAAAGTGCTATTACATTCAAACACAAAATTCGGCGACTGATTTTAGACGTTACACTAAGGAAGTTCTCGTCATATTGTGTCATATTAATGCGTTTTCATTCATTTCATAGGCATCAGCTTTAATATAATTATTCTGTTTAAAACTGACTAAAAATATATTTTTTTTATACACAAATTTATAAATTTCCCATCGATGTCACAATCAATATCTAAAATAAACTAAAACGCTAAAAAATGTCTTAATTAATAATTTTAATTTCAAATAACATATACAACGCTAAACAAACATAATAATTTATATAATAAGTATTTTTGTCATTAGTAATTTTAAAGCAAAAATCATTGAGCTAAATTACTTAAATTAATTGAAATTGTGTTAAGCCCTTTATGGATTTTGTTAAAATATTTTGCTAACTTAGAATTAATTTGTGAATAAATAGATTTATCTATTATTTTCTTATAAGAACAGTGTTTGTTTAATCTTACTAATTTTATATAAATATAATACTACTACACCGATGTCTCGGAGCTCATGTACACCTCCTTTGAAATAACCATTCCTTTGCACCAGTCCTTTAAATTGCTATATGTATTGCTCTGAAAGGTCGAAGTTATTAGTCTGTGGTTGTTAATAAGTAAAGAAACGACTGCTCTGTGATTTTACTATTACTTCACAGTTTACATTTGTTAATTGTTTGTTTTAAAATTTCATTACATTTAATATTTTGTTCGTGTTGTATTAGATGGATGTGGATGAATGTTGTTATATGATTACGACATTTGTGTTTGGTGCACAGGAATCTAGACAGAGCATTTAATTTAAGTATTAATTATTTTAATAACATTTCAGACAAGTTTAATTCTTATTATTAAAAAAAACTTGTATGATAATATATACAATGGCGATAATAACATTAAAATGTTGATAGTAATTTAGGTCCAACTCCTGCTGACTGTGTTACTTCAAATCTACACAAACAAGCCTACAAAACTAAAAATGCAAGCCTACAAAAAGGTGCAAAAACACAAACACATTTATACAAAGTTTTTATGTATATAACATATATAAAAGAATTACTTATGATGATAGTCTTAATTTGGTTTTGTTTGTATATGGGTGGAAAATGTTAGTTTGCTAGACGATCTAGACCTGTGACAGAATTTGTGCGGGTGATCGAATTGGTTCCGCATGACATTCATCGTCCTCCTCGGCCATCGTAGACAGTCGTGTATCATTGTTTGGACTCAAGTCCTGGCGATTTGAACTTCGGACAGATCTAGAGATACATACAGAATATTATATAGGAAAATGTATTTCTCAAGTAAATAGATTACGAATTCTTGCGATTGTGCGTGGGATCATTTGGATTACCATTCTTGCCCTCGTTTACTTTTTTCCAGATGTTTGACTTGTTAAACTCCTCGGTTATGTTAATAGAAGCGTTTAGTACATTTCCGTTTGTCTTCAGGGTCACATTGCCAGGATACTCGGGTGGAGGATCCTTTTATAAATTGCGTGCATTTGGTTGGATGGTATTAGAGTTAGTTAAATTAGCAATTAATATTAAACATTCATTATTTCTAAAAGCGAGCCAGTTGTTAACGAAATTCAAATGTGATGGGATACTGCGCATACAGATTTTTAGTCTGATCTACTAGTAAAACAATTATTTTTTGTGTGATTAACTATATACATTTATTGGGTAATTATTCATTTTTTCACAATCAATACAAATTTCAAAAATTGCCACAATATTCCATCACATTGATGCGGTAATATTAACAAATCACAAAACACAATTTACTAAACAAAACAATCCAAACATAAATTACAGGCATTAATTTTTACGTAGCTAAACACATATATTATAGATTATTCAATTCATTTAAACACATTTTTATTAACTTTTTTTCAAATATAATAATTAATAAAGTCGGCAATAATATAATATCTTGTATTAGGCAACATTAAACTATAACAGGTTGTTTCAACAAGAAGAATTGTAATTAATATTTTTAAAAACTTGTCTACTTGAGTTCAATCAATCAAACTATTATATAATCCATTCGAAATATTTATTCTATAATTAATTTAATGTTTATCGTTTGTTTCATTTTATATTATTCCTTTTTTCGTTTTTACTAACCAATTAGTGCTGATTGTACTAATCAAATGTCACAAAAAACATAATAACAAATAAATTTTTTTTTTTTAAAAAAGTCTCAATGGATTAAGACATTTGCGATGCGTTTCGTCCGTCTTCAAATTGTATATTTAGGCACTCATCTCACTTTATTTTTTACTCTTATTTAATACTCTTAGAATAGAGTTATAGTATTAATTGATTAGCAATTACTTTGCTTGATTCTAGAGGTGAATAATTCGTTTTTTATGGTGGTTATAAAGATGGTTATCTTTCGTATTTTATCAATAAGATACTGTCGATTAAATATTAATTAAATATAAAATTTCACAAACACTCGTGTTTATAACTTGTATTAGTTACTAATTTTGAGAAGAACAATATATGGACAGAAAGCTTCCATTTCAATACTTGAAAAACCCTAATGCGCGGATAATATGGAATAATATAATATTGAAGTTATATTACTTTCAATAACACCTACGTTTACAATAAACCTATTTTCTACACACATATAACATAAATTATAAGTTTTTAATATTTGGCTAAAATTTCTTCTTTTGACCAATACAACAGGCGACAAATTTCCAAAAAAATCCCACCTCTCCTTTAACGGCCAAATGATTAAGATCCTCAGCATGGGCACGTTTCGTCATTTCTGGCATTATGTCATCGAGGATTTTGAGTTCACGACGAGTAAACACACAGTCCAGTGATTTACGAATTCCAATCATCACGACTAACATCAATGGAAATAGTATTGAGGTACTCTGGAATGACTTGATGAGCCACAGCACGACCAAACAAGCGAATTGGATAAGAGTAAAGAGATGTACTCGTTTAATGGGTACCTGTTTAATCATTATTAACAGATATTTTAAATGGTATTTTAATTCAGTTTATACCTGTCGCAAGAACATAAAGTCTGGCTGGTACTTTACTGGCATAAACATAATCAGAATTCGATCGAAGAACTGTAGCCCCTTCAGCGATGCAACGCCCATGTAAAGGAACACTCCAAACAAAACAGGCATTGGAATGTGACTTAGTAATGGTGTTAGCAGCACGGACAGGCCAATCATAAGGAAGATCATAATGTGCGTTGCCCTTTGCTCACGAACGCCCAAGAACTGTGGCTTCTCACCGGGAGCTGCACACTCAGACTCCAACTTCAATGAATTGACGTGATTGATACTAAGAACAGTGGCGGCGACAAACCTATACACCAATTTAGTCAACATTATAATTTGAAAATATAATTATTCTGAAAAAAAATATACCAAGGCAATCCTGCAACAGTACAAATTTGTATAAGAATCGCCAATACGAACAGATCCAAATGATAGCCACATCCCTTCTTAAGTTTGTTTTCTTTACGGTTCACAATGACAGCTGTTATTTGTTGATCCATAAATATTAAAATGGTGCCCAGTAAGGCAGGCAATATTGCAACCACCCATGACCAAACTGGATTCTTAAATGGTGATATGATCCAGCCGCGATCAGATAGTGTGGGTTTGAATTCGGATGGTACCTCAAGTTTCGGTGTGGCAATGTTACAGCAGTAGTCTAGAATTGACATCGAGAAAATGGCAATGATAACCGAGAAGTCGCTGATGAATTGACGAACCTATATGTCAGAAAATTCAGTTAATATTGGCTTAGTGTATTATTTGTTTTGGAATTCAGGCATTTACCTTGGATGGGAAGAACAATGCGTTTTTAAAGTCTTTCAGGATAATAGAAATGATGAATGTTCCAATAAAAAGAATCAATGACATCAGAAATACGTTCGGCTCGTACGGTGCCAACTGGCAGTCAGGTCCAATGGTGGTGCCACCTAGAAGCTAATAGACAATCGTTTTTATATGGATGCCAAATTGAAATGTTGATCGAACTTACCAAACAGTGCTTTTTATCATATTTTACCCAGTCAATTAATGGATCGGTACTATTCAATGGAGGACCACATATGCAATCGTATACATCAGGTGGATTAACAGGAAAACGTTTGCGAATCGACATTACATTTTCCACGGCCTATAAAATAATTATGTTTTCAGATTCTATTAATTGAGGATTTTTTTTTAAAATATACCTTAAAAATGAAGATAAACGCAATCAAGGTTGCAAAGTTTTCCTCTGTGAATCGAGTAATATAACACACTAGAGCACTGGCATCAACGGCTACGAGAATCAGCAGAATAATGGCAATCCATGTACCAATCCAAAATCTGAAGAAAATACACAAAATATTATTGTAAATTTTTTTAAGGTCAATACCATGCGAAATACCTGAATGACATGTAATCCAAATCAGCTTCCTTGCAGAAATCATACACAATTGTCTCAAACACCAGTACAGGCCCTGTTGATCCCAATATCGTCAACGGTTGACCCGAGAAAAGTCCATATCCAATGCCACAGACAAATCCAGCCACCAGTGATTCCATTGCAGCCATATTCTTACCGGTAGCCTCACCCAAAAGTCCACCGAATGTTATAATTGGCGACAAACATGCAAAATACAAAAATATCCACGAAGCCATACATTGCATGGTCAGAGCGTCCTTAAAGTCGGACATATACCATGGAGCCTTGCGCTTTAGATCATTGATAAGACCACCGAATAGACGTCCTGTTCGCGAAAGACCTGACTCATTGCGTAGACGTTCTTCTTCTTCTTCTTCGTCGATTTCAAGTTTCTTTGTTGGTTTCTCTGGCGGACGCTTGCGAACTTGTTGCGATGGAATTGCGGCAGGTGGTTCAATGCGAATTGTAGGATCCCATTCACCGGGTGGCAAAACTGTGACGGCATCTAAGAACTCATCGATACCGGCCAGTAAATGATCACGTTTGCGTGCACGATACGCTACCTCGTGAAATATTTCATCGGACATTAGAGTGGCCATTGCTCTGCCGATTTCATGGAAGCTTCCATTGCTGCCACACGGACCGAGTAGTATGAATATAAATCTACGAAATGTAATGTATATATTGTTAGATTTGTAGTACAATTCTCAAGCTATAAATGTGAACCTTGTTGGTACTGGCACCTCGGTAAGATCACCCATAATTGCAGCCTCATTTAGTCGAATAAATGCCGACAATGTTTTCTCTAGAAAATCCACCTCTCCGACCAGAATGTTACTAGCCTCAGCACCGGGTGGGATCTTCTTCATGAAATGTGTATTGGTCTTGTGACCATCGTGACCGTTGTGCAACTCATTTGAACTGGCATTTCGTGGCATTGACAGACTGCTGGGACTCTTGATCATATCTTCACCTGTTTATCCCCGACGTAATAAATTTTGATGGAGATTAGAATTTAAGCATTTTATAGGGTGAAATTTTTGTAAGGAATAAGATAACAAATTTACATAGACTATAGTTTGAAAAATGCAATGGTTTTTGATGGCATATGGTGGTGAGGTTTAAGATGACTTTTCTTTGTATAGAGGCTAAGAGATAAAATACAGAATTTGGATAATGGATTTATGATACCGTTAATGGTGGTGATAGAATGCGTGTTTTGTTAAAAAAGTTCAAAATATGTTATTATAACATGTCTGATGTATTTTAATTTTAAGCGCACTGGAAAAATGTGCAGCTTTTCAAAAACTATACATTACAAGAATATAAAAAAAATAAATAAATCGGTTGTTGGCGCCGCCATATGAAAAAAAGTATTCTTGAAAATATTGCCATATAAAGTTGATAATAAATTAAATAAATTTTACAAAAAAAAAAATCAATAAAATTTAAACTCAAATATCTTTGCCAATTTGTGTTGAATTTTGTGACTCAAAGAATATTTCTAGCAGACCAGCCACGTTACTTGACAGATGGGTAAACAGTCGCTCGAATTAAACCTGAACCGGATTTTATGGAAAGAAAAGAGTCAAAAAGAAGCGACAGAGGATGTGGACTCTGGCGAAAGGAAACTCATGATGACATATAGCATGCAGGTTAGGAATTACAGATATATTCCTGGACCTTTAGTTCCAGTAGAGGAAGTGAACTCTGGAAAATGGAAACTAATGATTATTGAAACTTAACGTTTATCATCATTCAGGTGGCGATTCCAAAGTTCCCTTTGGACCTAATGAGCGGGCTCCCAGACGAGAAGGGTTGGCATCCTCCGTTTTATAAGCTATTTCCGAGTGACGGAAAATAAATTTAATTCAAGTAATTATTACTAATTATTGCCCGTATTATGTCCAAATTAGTGACTAGAAGGTTACAGTACTAGCAGGAGTAGTGGTAAGTTAAATCACAAAAAAAATTGGGCGCCAGCTTGCATAGCTGGCAATAGATTCCGCTTCGATCAGGGTTCAACTGGTAAGTAGTAACATACTTCAGTACTTTTAAATTTCAAGAGCTATATCGAACCCTCCCAAGGGGGCCGTGGGGTATATTATAAAGAGAGAACCTTCAGATCTTCAGATTTGAATATACAGGATGATTCAGTCATAGTTAGCTAAATATGACAGACATATCATTTGACTCATTTCATTTTTAACTAGTAAAGAGGCCGATCATTGAAAATTCGCATGTTGGATTTTGTGTTCTGCTTTTTTCCATTTTTCAAAGATCATATGCGGGAAGTTCTGCTTTTCTGCATCAATTTGATGAAGTCGGCTGCCGAATTGCAGCAAATGCTTGTGGAAAATGTTCAAAATAGCGGAAACTATATTATTTCGCACAAGTCGATTATCCGAAACTAACAATGGACCAACAATGGACTTTCATCCCGTCGACTTTCGTACAATTTTTTTTATTATTTTTTTGTTATGTCTGTGTTATGTTTTATATAACAAATCACTCAATAAGTCCGTAGGATGACACATAGATGGTGTTGCTATGTAATAATCCATATGATTTGTAGGAAGTACCAACTTTTTGCTTTTTGATGGGCAAAAATACCATCACAGCCAAAGCATGGCTTGATAAGTGTTATCCGGACTCTGCCCCATCGAGACAAACGGTGGAGAA
>JANSTU010002660.1:0-18458 GCA_027564075.1 Bolitophila hybrida
AAAACCAGTATATGAATGTATTGTATGTACTTATATGCATTTTTCAACAAGTTGTGCATTGCGCAAGACAGCAAGTGCGTGCTCAGATTAAAATATAATATATAATTATGTTACGTAACAAAAAAAAAACTATATTTTATCAAATATGAAATTAAAATCTATAATAAACTTGAGTTTGTATTGTTTATTAAGTTTATTATGTATTTTTGATTGATACATATTAGCGTAAAAATTATCAAATTTAAGAGTTGAAATGATTTACGCAGTTCTATGTTTTTTTGTATAGTTTATAAATTTATTATTGTTTTATCTCTAAATTTTAACTAAAAATATACAATTATCTTTGTCTTTGTTATCGATTTTTGAAACATGGTTTACCAGAATCTGCTTAAGTCGGATTTGTTTGTATCTATTTGTTTTATTCATTATTATTATAAATCGTTCATCCATCCATTTATAATAATTTTAAAATTTATATTCTAAAATATTATAGCATATATTGTTATTTTTTCATTTAGGTTAAAATAATTGTATATTAATGGTTCGATTCAAATTGATTCAGAAGAAAAAATAAAAAAAAATATTTTTTTTTTTTTTTATTTGCGGTTAATTTTATACTATATAATTTAAAATGATGTTTTTTGAATTTTGTGCTTTTCTCAATTTTATATTTTTTTAATTTTTAATATATATTTTTTTTAATAAAATTTTAAATTCTTTTTAATAAAACGATCCTATACTTATAAAATAATACTTTAATCGAAATGATTTTTGTTTTAAATAGGGTATTTAAACAACCAAAAAATAATACTTTAATTATATTAAATAAAACAAAAAAACTAATTTAAATATGAGGTATTCAATAAATAATATAATAATGATAGGACAGGCATTTTTTAATTTTAAAAATCTAAACATATGTATTATATATTTTTTAATATTTTAATTATTTAAAAAAATAAAAAAACTTTATATTAAATATAACCGAAAAGAATGTATTGAAAATAAAGAAACGGATTTATTACAATTTAAAAAATATTAGATATATTTTTTTTTAAAATATGTATTATTGTATTATTGATATATATAATTTTGGTGATTTTACAACATAGTAATATGTAATTTAAAAAAAAGTAAGAATCGTAAAAAGAAGAAGAATCGTAATAAACTAATTTACCTTAAAAGAAAAAAAAACAACGTGTTATTACACATTTTAAGATTTGAACTGACGATTATAAAAAAAAAATCAATCTAAATTTTTTGTAAAATATGTTTTATTTAATATATTTTCGATTAGTATAGATTTTATTTAAAAACAATTATAATAATAGTATATTATATAATAGAAAATAGTGCGTTGAGAATATAAAGGACTGTGTGAGGTGCTCCAAATTCCCGTTATGTACGATCGAAGGGTGAATGAGCCCACAGTTGTCCCAGGTCAATTGAGTATATGTATATACATATATATGAATAGTGTATAGATATAACATACAAACATATATACCGTTGATATAGTCATGCATACGAGCAGCGAGAATATACAATAATACATACATACATTAATACATAATAATAGGCAACGTACGTGTACATATAAGGTATATTTTACATAGCATTTTTATTGTACGGTATTATGCAACATATTTGTTGGATCTAGGAAAGCGAATAAAACAACAAAACTAGCTCAAATCTATGTATTATTAGGATGTTTTTCAAGTTTTAATTTTCAATACGATTGACTTAACGGTTGTCTGATAAATATAATTAATCATATCTAAAAACTCTTGTTATATTATTACACTGTTTAATGTCGAAAGTATCAACATAATATATAATTATATGTATATCTATAATATACTAATCTATTCTATATGTTGATATATACAATCATACATATTTATATGATATGTTATATTATAGTAAAAAAAACAGTACAGCCGCAGTCTTTCTCCCTCACAGCGGCGAAATATATAGGAAGAGAAAGTAAAACGATGAACGGTAAAGAGAGTAAATATAGCTAAAAATAAACAACAGTCTGAACATGAATAAAGTCATAGCGTATATGTGTTGCTGTGTGTATGATATATATGTTTTGCTGCGCTGGTGTGTGTTTGAGAGTTTATCTGCATGAGTATATGTGTTTGGAGGGGTAAGTCCAACGTAGTGAGAGTGAGAATGCATATTGAATGAGATAGGCAATACATATATGAATTGTGAAGAGTGCAGCAATCGAATTGAGAAGTATAATGTATGATATTCAAAACTCATTCAATCTCACTCCTCAGTGCGTCATGCAGTCATGGTGTGCTCTGAACTGTTTTCTCTTCGTACATGGGAGCATAAAAAGAGAATGTAACTATATCGCGTAACTCCACTCACACACACACACACACACAGGCATAATAAAAACACTGTAGTAAACTGGTAAAATGAATGCGCGTTTTGTTCTCTCCCCAATCTACGCACACACTTAAACACATATATATATATATATATATCCTTATTTTAAAACCGACTTCCGCATAATACATTCATATACATTATAGAAACACATACTCTCGCAAACAAGTTGTGTTCTATCTATACGCGACCAACACATCGATAAAACATTCGCAACCCTTGTGCAAGCTTGCCAGCGAGTGTTGAATGTGTATGGGTATTGTGTATAAATGTACATATTTCGTATATGTATATTGAATCGTATATAATGTGTAAACAGTTTGAGTGTGTGTGCGTTTGTATAACGCGAAAAACTGTAGAGTTGAACGAACGATGGCGACCCTGAGGCGAGGTCACTAACCCCTATATATACGACTGTATTATTGATCCTCAAAACGTATGGTGACAACCACTATCACCATCTTAAATGAAATGCATCGTTATGCGAAGTGCAGTAGTTTATATGTCATGTATTAATGAATTAACTGTAATTTTATAATTGTATGATTAATTACATGTTATTTACTATAAGGATTAAAAGCTTTTGTTAAATTGTAAGTTTTTAATATTAATATTAAATATTTTAAATATTAATATCAATCGTCTGTTTTTAATAATATATTTAATATATTATATTCAAATTATTTTAACTTTTAATTTGATCTTATTATTCAATTCACCAATTTTTGGGCGTGGTACTATTTTTTAAAAAATAGTATTCATTGGTATATATTTTAATAACATGTAGTATATCTAACGATACTCTGCATGTATAATTTATAAGCAAACGTAATCGATATCTCAATAATATTGTTTTAAAACATCAAATCTGATTTCTGCTGTGTAACTCTTTTCCGTTCGGTGCCTGAGATCGCCACAAGGTAATAAAATAAAACACTATCTTATTTGACCGTTTGTTTTAGAATAGCATATTTTTCTTAGACAAACATTTGAAAAGTATTAATGTGATCATGTTAAGTTAGTTGACCTTCAAAATTCGTATTAATCGAAAATTGCGGGAAAGATAACTAAAAACATCTGATGAATGATATTAAGGAACATTTAGATGGTTGTCAGATTTTACCATATTGTCAGATCTGCTAATCTAACCTTGTCAAAAATATTGGTGAACAATTGTTATGTCTTTACATGGATTCGAACTTACGAACCATCGGTTGAGAGACCTAGACCACTGCTCCACTGCTACTAAAGTTATGTAAAAGATACAATAAAAAATAATAAAAAGAATAAAAAAGATTTTTTAAAGGTTGTTTATGACATTCAATAAACTATACATACTTATTTTACTATATTTTATTTTACAAATCCATCATCTGTGAACGTTCAGATAAGCGAACATCACAAATTAAGACTGGCGTAATAAATTATATGTAAACAAAATAAAATCAGATTGGATTTTTAAAACACAACACAATTTATTATATATATTCTACTCCAAGCTAGTAAAAAAATGAAGCAAATGAACGTTCGAGCATTGACCTGTGGCCATATTCTAATTCAAAATGAGAATATGACTTTATGACTTTGTGACTTAATGACTTTTTCAGAAAAATTCACACGAATTATGCGAAGTCTGTATTCTAATTCGCAAAATGACATTCTATTCCGAATATTTTAGAATCTCGTTTGCTCTAGAACATTTTCAACTTTTCATAGAAAGTTAAAAACATTTTTAGCTGATTTTATTTTTAATTATAAGTTTAGTTTCGAAAATCACATAAAGAGTTCCTACATGACTAGTATATTATGTTAAATGATAAGAAATGAAGCAAAATGAAATGAAATTCGAAGAAGAGAAATACCTGCAGTTTTTTACTAGTTAGTACTATTATTTGGACACACTGAAGATGCGATCCGCAATCTTTTGATAACGACGTTAATCGTTGTATTGTAAATATTCAATTTGTATAGTATCCCTCCATAATAAACAATTTACATATGCTTATGGTTTTCTAGGAAATATTTATATATACATTTCCAAACAAAAACTAAAATTAAGTATTTATAAAAAAATATTCAAAGAACTTATTTATTTGTTTTTTTTATACCTATTCTATAACTTGTAATGTTTTATTTTATAGTATTTTTATCTTTTTAAATATTTTTTTGTAATGTATTACTCATATGCCTATAAAATTTCAAATGCGAAAAACACCCTATCATAATTAATACAGCTCTGCCAAATTCAAGTAATACGAACAAAAATCAAAAGTCACTAAATAAAATCGTAATTGACTTTTGAAAGTCACATTCTCACATTCTTACGGGATTTCGGACAAATTAGAATACAAAAAGTATTCTCACTTGAACTGTGAAAAGTCACTTGAGAATTGAATTAGAATACAGCCACTGCTCCCCTGTGCTTATGTTAGTTGTATTATTTTGGGTATAGTAATAAATAGTTTTTCAATGCAAACGAGGTATTGATATAGACAAGTTCAGTCGTGTAATAAAAATAATAATAATAATAAAAAATCTAGTATTACAAAAATTCTTAACAATATTTAGTAACTAGAAAACTGTAGAGTTTAAAAAAATGGAAAAAGCTAAGATAAGCCTCCAAGAAGCAATGACTAGTTTAGAAAGAGAAGCTTTTATTAAATACGATTTATGTTATAAGAAAGCTCTGATACAAGCATCATATCAAATGGAAGAGTGAAGAAGATATTTCCAATTGGATTAATAAATGGGCATCGGAGACAAAATATGGTGATATAAATCTTATGTTTAATCGAGTTTTTTTTTTCATGATATGCAAACTTTGCTAAATCCAAAAGCCGCTTTTATGACTGAATCCTTTAAAAGCGATAGATTACCGAGCAGCAATGCAATTAGCAAGCAATTAATCCGAGCATGTATCCAAACGTCATCGTCCGCAGCAATTGCACAAATTATGTCTATCAACTTTTTCAGAGATTTAAAGAAATGATTTTGGCCCACGTCAATACAAGATCCATCTTGTCCATGAATTGAAGCACAAGACCATCGTTTGCGTCAAGAGTTTGCTCAATGGACTAATAATGAGTTTTTGAATTCGAATTCTCTTCAGCGATGAGGCTCATGAGGTTCTGGAAACATCTATCTTTTTACAAAAAATGACGGATTGGTTTTTGGTCTGGTGATGATAAGACAGTGCCACATGCCACACAGCAACTAGCATCGCTGGATTATTTTCTTTGTAGCTATGTTCGAGACGGTCTAACACTAACACTAACACTAAGTGAATATACGCAACTTTATAGACCTTAATGAGTCTCGAAAAAGTAAGTTATGAATTGTTATAATTAATTAATCAATATATTAATTTTATTTCAGCAATATTACTCATGTAAAAAAAAAACATTTACATCAAAGAATATACGTGTCGTGTTCTCGAGATGAATGCAACTTCAACAAACTATACTTCACCATTGAACATGAAAATACACACACTCAATGACCTTGACTGTGACTTTCGGTATAGTTAAAACCCCGAAAATATTTTATCGGTCATTGAATTCGCGCAATTTTGAGTGTGTACACACATTCAAATGATTGTGATGATAATGCGTACACATATACAAATATATCATTTTTATTTTGTCAATGTATATGTGCACGCATATTTACGTATAGTACGAGTTTATTATATATATATATATAGATATATATAGAAAAAAACTTTTTATGCTTACGCATGTATACAAATATTTTTTGGCAGTTATATGTGTGTATTTTGTATATTTGAGTTCAATTCGTTTACCGTCATTAACGCACAAATTTACAAATGCTATCTTAAAACATATATAATATACTATATATATATATATATATGTAATTAGGTATGTATGTAGAAGAACAAATACTATATGTATGTATTAATAAAAAAAAAACAGAAAATATATTCAGCATCGTTATCAGTTTATAACAAACATGGCAAATTATAAAACATTGTAAGAGAAACATGCATATTTGAAATTTAAATATGTTTAAATACTATTTACGACAATTTAATATAGTTTTTATTATACAAATATTCAATTTTAAAAGTTTTTTTAAATTTTTTTCGTACTTATGTATAATGCAGTATGGTTAGATTTAGTTAGAAAATCAGTTCTTAGTTCGTTCGTTTATCTTACCATCATTAAAACAAAAATAGTTAAAATACATGTTGAGATGAATTGGAAAAAGTGCAACCAGTCCAGATATTATTCGGAAAGTATTGACTCAAATTAAGCGATAAAAAAGAAAAAGGTTATCTATGATATCTACAAAAATATATCTTGCTGATATATAATATACTATATACACAGTGCGACATATAACATATTTTGTTAAGACTGGGACGATAAATAAGACGATAACGTTAACGTAGATTCAAGTTTATAAACTAGCTCATTTTAAATTGTATATACAGTTTCCGTGTTAAAGGTGTGAATGATCGAAAAGTCATAGAAATAACATCCTTTCAACATCAATTTTGAGAACCAATTTAAGTCGCACGAAGCTAAATCCAGTGAAAACTATCTGTTTCGCGATGTTTAGGAAGGAACGACGGATTAAAGGGTAATACGCCACGTTGACCGTACGACAAAACACATTGGGGAAGATTGGGGAAAATTGGGGAAAATAAATCCCCTAAGGGTAAAAGGGCGTCAAAGTTCTATCCAAAAAACGATAAATGTCATTTTTAAGGATAGAAGGGGAAGTGTAATTAATAATATCAAATGAAAGGTGTTTAAAATACCTACGATTTTAAAAACAAATCTGACAACCTTTATGGAAGTGAGAGGGGTAAAACATTAAAAATAAAGAGTTGGCACAAACAACTTTACTGCTTAACGGCCTGCAGAAATTATACTTTAGGCGTGGTGATAGTTTAAATTTAGAAAAAAACAGCTTATGTACTTATAAATTTATCAAAATCAAAAAGTTCAAATTTGCATTACAACACAAAGTACATTTTAATTTTAGAATTTTAATTTAATTTAGTTTAATTATTTATGAAACAACACAAAAAATCCAAAAAAAATTATTAGATTTTGACAGATTTATAATATTATTTAGTGTTTTTTGTATTTTTTTACTTTTTAACTTTAAACTTACAGTACGTCTTATCTTTACAGACCCCAAAATAGAACGGATTTATTTGTTAACTCTTTACATTTAAAATTTGACCATCTTATTTTTTTAACAATCTAGTTTCTAATACGTTCCCCTTCCCTTCCCTTTTCCCTTCCACTCTTAAAATTGCCTTATACCTTAAGAAATTCATTTCCCCCAAATATTTGTTTGTGTTTTATTGCTAAAATAACCGGAAAGGTCCCTCAACCACCAAAAATTAGCTAAAGTTACAGGTAAACATCGACTCAAAACATGTTTAGAATTGTCATATATTTTTGGTCATCAATAAATTGAAATGTAATTTAGAACAATAAGATATTTAAGTATTTAAAATGACCTTAAAAAAAATTAGCACCGTTTATTTCAGGTTCAATTAATTGTGTCCCTAAAAACATGAAAATGAAAAAATATATTTTTTTGTGGGAGTAGTCTCATATAAATATTTAAACATATTATGTTATATATCAATTACGAATAAACTGATACCCAAAAAATCAAATTAAAGGTAACGAAAATATCCTTCAAAAATATTTTCATCAATATTTTCAAAAGCTAAAATAGAGAAGAGGCCTCAGTTCCAACGACAACCCTTGCGGGCAATAGAAGAAAAAACTGTTTTTTTCATATATTTTTTAATAAAGTTGACCAAAAATTGTGCCAAATAATAGAAAAGACCTACACGTAAGTGTTGATTGTTTTTTTTATGTTAGATACTTAAAATATTTATTTTAATTAATGAATTAATGACTCATAAGTATATTTCCAGTTTATAGTATTTTTCATTTTTTTTAATTGAAACTGTCAATACGCCTGAAATATAATTTATACAGACCTCAAAACAGTATGGCTTTTTGTGACAACTCTTACAACAAAAATACACACAACCATAGTTTATATGTGTCTCCTCTGATATGTCTGTTCTCAAGCTATACAGATGTATTGGAAACATAATCCTATGGATCATGGCGAGTTCGTGAAGATATTCAGTCACAAATACATTTAAAATTTTTGATGAACAATTCTTGCTCTAGGTTATTGTATATCATTTTGGCACCTTTTTTATTACTTACACCCAAAACATATGAAAAAAACAGTTTTTTGATAATAAATACTTAAAATACCTTTTATATGAATATAATATTTCGTTTTTATCAACACTTTAACTATAATTGCCCGTTTTAGAATTGGGAACCCATTAAACATACTCAATCGCATCAGTTAGTTTATAGGGCGATTAGTTTTTCAAAGTAGTCGATGAACAAAATACCACGCGCATCACAAAATACAAGAGAACAGTGTCAGCTGAAGGTTTGCCAGCTCTCAGAATCATCGACACGTTGTTGTTTTTGGACCACCCATTTCGAAAACAGCTTTCTCATGGACAAATGCTCATGCAAAATAAAGAAGACACTTTTATTTGATATCTTTTTGATGTCAGCTGTCTCGAGCAATTTCATTTTAAGGATTGCCAAAACGATTTTGTGGACTTTTTTTATGTTTCCCGGTGTCACCACATTTTTTGGGGGTTCATGTTTTTCCTCATCAAAAAGCAAAGATAAATAACATCAACACACGCAATTTCTTCACTACATTGCATTCAAAATCACAAAAGTAGCGTCACTAAAACCATGTTAATTGTGAACTATCGATCGGATTGTCATGAAATGTTCGCCTAAATTTGTCATCCTACAGACATTTTAAGAATTTCCGTATTTAACATCTTAACTATCTGTTTTGATTTTTTTTAAATCACTTTAAAAATACAATAAGGTTTTACCTCACAAATCGTACAACAAATTAGAAGCTTATCAAAACAATATTATACTAGTACGCCTTTATATTATATTTATACATAAATGAATTGTGTATGCGTTTGTATTTTTGTATGAATGTGTGAACACTGTTAAAACGTATAGATATAGACATAGCATACAGAGAGTGTGTGCTGTGTGTACAACATCGCTGTTTCAAGCGCTAGGTCGGTCGTTCAACTCACATAGGAAATTTGACAGTCAAAATTGCACTACTATACAGTTATTTTTATATTCACATTCACATTGAAAATGGTATCCTCTCATGATGTGCGTGCGTATAACCGCTGTTTTTGTGCGCATGTGTAGGTTTTGAAATATACGTACATGCGCATTAAAAACAACTCGTTGTGTTTTATTATATAAATAGGTGTGAGTGTGTGCAAATGATCACTGTGGAATAGTGTGTATTTATGTGCTGGTTGTTAATGTGTGCGTTAAAATTGTACGAACACTTGATGAATTCTCTCTGCTCTCAATTGAGAGTAAAATGCAAACATAGAAAGAATAAAATACAGTTAAATAATGCATACCATAATTTTATGAAAAATAATAAATAATAATCAAATAAACAAGCTGTCGTTATTGGCTTCAATTCAAAGGAAATTATCTTTCATTATTTGAAAACACTTTAATACCTCAAAAAGGTCGACCGAAGTGTTTTTCGATTGTAAAACTTTAAATCAGTAGCTATTTCTGAAAAAGTTAAAAAGTTAAGTTAATAAAATTGATTCTCGATTCCGAATATAAATAGCAAATCGGTGAAATATATGTTTCATGCAAAGCTGATAAAATGACTCCTAACCATCGGGTATGTATTATAACCATATAACGGTTCTAACGGTTAAAGTGAATATACGCGCAAGCGACAAAAATTAAATATTTTATTAGTAGCTACAATTGGCTGGTGCAACTAAACACAACTTTAAATTCCATAGAAGAATCTGAGACATGAAGGGGAAGAATATGTCCAAAAAATTAATTGCCGACATTTAAAAATTTTCCACACATGCATATGCTATAGAATACTCGCTATTAATAGTGTGAAAATGTAAAGCACTTAGGAAAACGTCGGTATGTTTCAGAGGCCAAGAAAAACAACTGTAGAAAAACGTACTCCAAATTAAATCGGACAATTAATTACAAACGGACAAAATTATATTTGTCGCCAAATTTTTCATCATATGTATTCACCTAGTTCAATTCATTATGGCATTGCTAATAGCAATATGTTTTTTTTATTGTAGTGGAATATATGACTTAATGATGTAAAGATAACTTACTTATTCAGACACGTTTTTATATTTGTTGTTTTCAAAAGTGTATTTAATAGAAAAAGCTAAAATTATGGAACCATAATGATATCCTGGAAGGGATAAAATATCAAATACAAAAACAAATATACACAATTGATAAATAGACTTGGGCTAATTCCATTTTTAAAATTAAATTAAAATGTTGTTTGTATGTACTGTTTGTATGCAATTTTGTTATGTTATATTTGTTCTTTATCGATCGTTTCGAAGATAAAGGTGGCATTCGTTTATATTAGTTCAATGAAAGTATTTTTATAAAATATTACATTTTAAATATAGTGAAACTGTGTACCATTTTGTACTAAAAAATATAAACAATAAATAAAATGGAACGTAAAGTTGGGGATTTTTGTGTAATCCATATGCATTTCTATCTGATTAGTAATCGTCCACATCTGTGTACATTTAGCTGTGGTTGATATATCCTATGCCAGTTAACGTGCTATTTAAGTAAGTTATATGTACAAATCTTCATGCTTTCAGGTTTTTCATTTGTTCATATAGTTTATGTGCAATATTTGAATCAAAACCTATTCATTACATTAGACTAAAAATGTTATATCTTCTTATGCTGGGATTGAACCTCAAGATCAAGCTGAAAGATGGAATATAAAATGAAAGGAGTATGGAGTATGGAGTATGATGGTAAGATTTCGAACTATCGCCAAAAATGCAATGATTAAGAAACAATAATAGAAAAAATACATTCTTTTAAATGATTAGTACATATAGGTATCACGACATTTTATGTTAAATTATATTTGTTAGTAAATTTTAATCATTTTCCGGGCTAGAGCAAAGTTCAAATACATAATACCTATTTACTGCAATATCTAAAATCGCTCACAGAAATACATACATAAAAAACATGACTGACGTCACATGAGTATGTACAAAAAAAACCGCTTTCTCTTTTGCAAATTCGTAATGGGACACAAACATTGCAGTTTGATATTTTACATTTTTATACAAACAATATTATACATATATAATTTAACTTCATTTAATGTTTTCTTTATGTGTATTATAGACATAAAGTTGTAGGTAGAGGTAAAATGGCATACACCTTAACTCTCGCTCACTTACGAATGCATACGCCTTTATAGTTTATAACTAACTTCGTCTTTGCAATAATATAATATTATGTATGTGTGTGTATGTGTGTATGTGCTTGCAAAATGTTATGGTCTGTCTGCATACTTTTCCACGGTTTAAAAACCATGCAGTTACTAAACCGATCGAGACACAGATAGACCGCATAGAAAAACTAATGCTCTAAGACTATATACTCAGCAGTATTATGGCAGAGACTCTGTGCACAATACAAGAAAAGGAAAAGAGGAACCTGTGTAATATTTTGTTTATGTGTATGTGTACTCTGATAGTATAGTCTGTCTGTATATGTATAATTTAATATACCTACAAATGAAACAGTTACAAATGAAAGTGTTTTTTCTTTGTTTGTAATGACGACGATGAAACGGTTAGTGGTTTAATGTGAATACGACTCACTCACTTATACATACACGTGTACATTGCGATCTCGCATATAGTCGTATGTATATTGTATATACATGCAATTTATATATACATTACACACACATAGAACATGTGATTGAACGCGCAAGCGCAAGTAACTCTATAAAATATCTACACGAAACGTCGTATTCGCATATATACACACAAATCTATACATATTGAATGAAATTGTGTGCTCGTACATATGAATGTACAAATTGCGACGGATTGCTCGGCGCGAAACGTCGTCATCTTAAGTTTTTTTTATTCTATGCGAACTAGCGGCGGTCGGCAATGTCTAGTTTTTTTATACTGATTCTTAGCACATATACTATCAGGAACCGGTTTTATGTAAGAAATCAAAACTGTTTTTAGTTATGTGTATTTTACGCACACATATATATATATATATATTACTAGAGAGCGTAATGTGTAGATGATGATGTACATTCAGTCGCAATGCACATTTTGAATTATCAGATTGTACTTATCATCAGTACTTATACTGCTTATCTACAAAATTGAACACATTGTAACTTTCTCAAAATGAATTTAATTGTGTGGTTCAATTTTGAATGAATATACAGTTGCAGACAACTAATTCTAAACGACAAATTTTATATATATTTTTTATAAATATTTATTGTAGATTTGAGTGATGACCAAACTTACGGAGCTAACTCTGGATAGAAATTGTCTGAAATTACTTTGCTCAGCAAATTATTGTTGTACACTTTGCAAAGGTCTACAAAAAACATTCTGATAATTATTTTGAATTTAAAACATTTATGGTTACTATTACTTAATATATATATTTTTTTAGAACATAGAAAAACTTATAATACTTACAATAAAACAATTGATCTATCCATTATCATCGGCCATTTCTTGAAGAAATTATATGTATTTATAGTTGTTCACTTAAAGCGATAATGTCTAAAGTAACTTTTTCACATTTTTGATAACCTGCAATAAAGAAATCTATTAAATAACTGATGGCGTTTTTAAATTACTTCAATTTTATTTAAATTAATTATAATTTTACCATTTTGGAAATTAAAATTAGTTTAAAATTAAAAAAGTGAAAAACTAATTTACACATTAAATTATTCAGTTAAAAAATAAAAAAAAAATGCACAAACATTAAATGACAAACTTCCATGTTAGTTTGAATGATTATGGTATGGGTTGCTCCTGGTCTAGCGTACAATAATAAATCAAACAAATATTGTTTCAGTGTTTGGTATAAAATTTTGAATATAGCAAGAGATAATAAATTTGGTAGTGAACAAGTTGTTAAGTTTATATACAAATATTACACAAGAACTACAGCATAGTTCTAGTTTAGCAAATGTTGAAGTGATTAACATAGAGAAAACAAAAGAAACGTTGAATGAAGAGGACTATTTTGTATAATTATATGTTACGAACTAGATGATTTTGGATACACCAAAATGACACCGCATTTCAGCAAGAAGTAATTTAATGCTTGATATATTTGCCGACTTCTATAGATATACAGTTGTATATGGTGGTGTGAGCCGTCCATGACGGTTGAAATAAATGGCTTTAAACTCTTTAGAGCCGATCGCAAAGTATGTCGAGGAGGTGGCGTTGCAATCTCTGTCAACAACAAACTTAATGTTTCTGTTGTAGCCAATTCCAGCACCTTTACTAATGTCAACACCAATTATATGTTATTACAAATAATTTTTCCCAGTTCGGTCATACTCTTTGTTTCGTATATAAACCACCAGCTACTGATGAGTTGAGTTGCAAATTATGACGACGTGTTAATTATGGGCGATTTTAACGAGAATTCTCTTCCACCTCCAACAAAATCCCAAACAGTCCGATTTCTTCAAACCTTTTCTCTTCTTTCCTTATTGATTTATATTTTGCAAAAAAAAACAGAAATTTAGCAACCTATACCCAGCTCAGTACTAGTTTCTCTAGACATCTAGATTTAAATCTGTCGGTACATTTGCTACTCGTCAATTGGCATGGAGACGTTCAGATACCGTAGAAAATTTACTAGAGTTAAAATCAGCAATCTACAGAATGAAGCTGATATGTTGGCATGGAGTGACCAGTATGCCATGTCGTCAGTTAACAACAAGGTCCATTATCTTAAACGTAATATTCTGTACCTTCTTGATATTAAGCATGCTCTGATGGTAGCGGTTAAGCCTTGCAGTAGTAGTATAACTAGTTCGCAACCAGAGTTAAACGAGCACTTATTGAGAGAGAGCTTAACAAATATGGATTAACGTATTGGAAGCAACTATACATCGTTTAAAAGTTTAAGAAATCGTGCAGTTAAAGTAATTCGTGAGATAGGACCTAACGTCACGTGTTTTATGGCGTAATCTGAAATCACTTGGTATCGACTCATCCGAAAATATTCCCCCTCCTTTCACTAATGAACAGTATAACACACACCTCCTCTCCTCGATCCCAACATTTCCACAAAATAATTTTACAGTCTTACCTTTGATAGCACTGCTCCTAGATTCAGTTTCCATTCCATCACAATATCCGATTTATTCCTGGTTATTTCGTCTATTAAGTGGATGGATGAAATTCCACTACCCTTCCTGCTGTTTCCAATAATTGCTCCTTTCATACTTGACATCTTTAGCTTTTCCCCTTTCTCGTCAACATTTCCTCAATCCTGTAAACGGGCCAGAGATATACCAATCCATAAGAATATCCGTTCATTTGAACTTAGTGACTTCAGACCTATAAGCATTCTGCCAATACTATTAAAGTCTCTAGAAATTGTCATGAAGAATAAAATTGCTATCTACATTCATTCTTTAAATCTTCTAAATGAATTCCAAGCGGGCTTTAGAAGTTATCACATTACCTACAGGGCCCTCCTCAAAGTAACTGATGATATTTTTAAATGCCTCGACAAGAAAAAATGTACAATTATGGTTCTGCTTGACTTTTCGAAAGCCTTCAACACAGTTTCCCACGATCTTCTCTGTACAAAATTATCCTGTCTATTTGGTTTTACTTTCTCTGCTGTCAATCTCATGACTAGCTATCTTGGACAATGATCTCAATATGTTGATATTTATCCTTTCATAAAAATGTAACCTCGGGCGTTTCCGCAGGGTCCACTACTTTTTTCACTTTTCATTAACGACATTTCCAATATTCTCTCCAGTGTGAACAAATACCACCTGTTTGCTGCGATGACGCTCAACTTTATTACTCATGCGAAAGTAGGCTACTCCACTCTCAAATTGATGTTATTAACAATGACCTAATGGTCATGATTAAGCTGGAACGACCACGGTATAGGATAGGATAGACTCACCTTATGTCACATATGCTACTAGAATAAAGCTTGTAAAATCTCTATTGCTACCCCACTTCCTTTTCTTATATGTCAGTCTCGGTTCTAAATGTCCTAAGCACTAAGCTTGTACTAGATTTGTTTACCGTATTCGTAAGTTTCACCATCTTGGTCGTTGCAGAAACAAAATTCTTGGTTGCTCGCTGAAATCGTATTTTGAGTACAGATGTATCCATATAAAAAAGGTTCTCTTGCTAAAACAACCAGCTTACATCTATAATCTATTAAGACAATCAATGTCAAATTGTACTTGTAATATAGCAATTCCTCGTAACTCTAATAGAGCTTATAATTCGTCCTTTTTTGTTTCTGGTCCTGCTAGCTGGAACTTGCTATCAAATTCACTCAAACGGATGAGTTCTTTTGAATTATTTAAAAGGACATGCTTCGCATTGTTCAAGGACTGATTATTGTGACTCACATATAAATGCCTATATGTATATGCGTATTCTTACTCCGCTTTCCGACTTGTTTGGAAAATCTATTTATTTATTTGATTTTATTCTAATTCTTCTAATGATAATGTGATGTATGTTAATGATGATGATGATTATATTCCGATAATTCATTCTTTGCTTTTCTTTTAATTGAATAATATTAATATTGTATACATTTTTCTCCTTTCTTTTTGTTCAACACTCAGTATAGTATATATACTTACGTGGTCTGTTTCTTACCTATTTTAAAACAGAATTGAGATTGCAAGAAATGAAAAAACCAGGAACTTTTAGACTTGTATTTTAATATTAACTTTCAATTAGTACAATAATCTTCTTTGTTTTATCTAAACTTCAATATAAAACGTGTTCAGTTTATAGTGCGTTGTTCGATCTGCGTATTCGATCTGTCTTCCAAAATCGGTCCTCTCCCGCTGTCCAACAAAAGGGCGCACTCTCACATTCTTCGCTCTTTTCACAGCACCTTTTCCGCCTCACTATTAGCGATGTGGTCGTCGTTGCATATTTTGCCCTCGTCGATGTTTTGGTTTGTGTCGGTTTCAACACACTGCGCCCTATCTGCTTACGTCTGGCAGAAATGACGGATGATCTTGACAACCAACCAACTTTCCCCAATAAGCTTAAGCAAATGATGGCCAGAGCCTTGAACGTCTGCCGAAGTGAAGTTTTTAGCCGTCGCCAAATGCAGTAGTTTTTTCTTCTCTCTCGATGATTTTTCGAATGTTTGGATGAGTTCGCTTAACAGTTTTGTTTTCACCGGTGCTACGTGCGATTTTGATCCTATCATGCAATGATATATTTCTATCGTCGCTGTTTTTTGACAAGCTTTGTTGTGATAGATCTGGTAGCTCGTCTGAGGATGAGCAAACACCTACGAAACGGCAACGGAATGAAGCAGCTGTTTCCGAAAAGCTAATGCTGTGTGTCAAGATAGAAGAACTAATGGACAAGGTTAAACAGCTGGAAGCCAAGCTGCTCGAAAAATACAAGGGGAAAGTATCGTTCCCGCCACTGGTTTCACCCGCAAACAACAATATTTACCGAAGATACACAAGATATCCAAATCACCGCATTTACCACTGTGACTAAGCGGGCCTATAAACTGGCCCCATAGAAAGCTACGCCAGCAAAGCCTCCGACCGCACCCAGACCCAGTGCAAAAAAGATAGGCCTCTCCTCCCACGGCCCCAAGAAATCGTCTAAATCACCGCCAATCATTGCCTACGGGATTAATAATAAGAACACCAGGCTCGGTCTTCAAGAAGTTCTTGGCCACAAGAACTTCTCCTTCAAATTCGTGAATGATCGCATGTGATCACGAACACAATTGAGGACTTCGCAAAGGCGCGTGAATTTATAAAAGCATCGCAGATCGACCAGCACAAGTTCTAATCGAAAGAAGAAAGGTGCACAAACATTGTGCTTCGCAATCTTTCGCCTACTTATGAGCAAGAGGATATTGGGGAAGAGTTGAAGGACTTTCAACTCGACATTAAGGTCCGTCAAGTTCGACGTTTTACCACCGAGAGAGCCAAACGGGCAGAGCGAGTGCTAAACCTTTGGCACATCCAGCTAGAGCCCAATAGCGAAAATGGACGCTTTTACGGAATCCGGATCGCCCACCCACAGTATCCTGCCTTTCACAGGAACATATATAAGGAAGAAGTCCAGGAATGAGGAGTATATTTCTGGACTTCTTCCTTATAAATGAGGATCTGGTGCTCGAAACAAACCTGACAAATAACAATCTTTTTTCTGTTTTAGATTTTCAAACTGGAGTCGATTCAACAGTACAGCAGACGACGGACTGGTAAACATCAGTTTCCCGAATCATCACAACATGAGTACAGACGACATAGATCGTTCAGTCGAACAACTACTCTGCTTGCTGAACACTTTGATAGGTTTCACAAACAGAACTACTATCTGGGGGACCCAATCTTCACAGCCAACGTCAGCAGCACCGTCAGAAAAGAATTTCAAGGTACATTCGCTCCAGTAGCACTCTACAGTAATTCTTTTCCAGCCACTTAATTTCTTTCCAGAACATCACCTGGTCAGCTATGAAAGCCTGAGCAACATCATAAGATCTCGCTCTAATAAAAAGAGCAAAGGCCCAGACAACATCCCAATGACAGTGATAATGAAACTGTCCAAGAAATGTTTAACACGAATATCCATGCTGTTTAACCACTGCTACAACATAAGCTACTTCCCGATTGCCTGGAAAATGGCAACAATAGTTCCAATTCCCAAGCTAGGAAAACCACCGGAAGATGTGAACAGCTACAGACCAATAGCGCTACTGTCCTGCCACAGCAAGATATACGAATGCGCACTCAAGAACAGGATCTTCGACCACTGCGATGAATCTGGTATTCTCCCCGACGATCAATTTGGATTTCGACCAGGAAGGTCGACA